>JAQMYM010000033.1:5439143-5449143 GCA_030014255.1 Parauchenoglanis ngamensis
GTGTGTGTGTGTGTGTGTGTGTGTGTGTGTGTGTGTGTGTGTGTGTGTGTGTGTGTGTGTGTGTGTGTGAGGAGAGAAGCAGAGAGATGGAATTGTGGAATGGTGACACATTGCTAACACATTGGGGTCATGGTGAAAAACGGCTGAAGAGGAAAGAAGGGGAACAGAGAGGTGGAGAGACAGACGGAGACTCCCAGGGAGTAGCAGTGTGCTGGAGAAAAAGGGACTGAGGGAGAAGGAGAGAGAGAGAGAGAGAGAGAGAGGAGAAGAGCAGGACTTTAGTGGTTGAAAATCCAATGTGTCTTGCAGTCAGACATGCACATAATGTCTACTGAATGAAACAGAAGCTAACACATTCACAACTCTACGTGTTTTAAGCATTTGCTTTCGAGTGCTGCGCTTTTTGCTTAGCACCCACAGCTGGTTCCAGGCCAAAGGCGCTTCACTTCTGAGACAGAGGTGTCAGCTATGGCACTGGCAAGTGACCCAACCACATTTAAGGATTTCACAGCATCTGGAATCGACACCAAAAAAAACTCGAACGCAACCAACCATATCGAATGCTTGGGTGACCTTTCAGTTTCAAGTAAGTTGCATGTTTTGGTTGACATCATACCCGAAATATGACCTTATAAATGTTGTGCTGTGGCTGTGTTTTGGCAGGCTGGTCCATTCTACGGTGGTATGTGGCCTGGATGAATGTGGGAAGTGTGGCCTGGCATCAGGCCATGACTCATTTACTAACTGTGATTATTCCTATTAAAGCTGAGGCCCATTCTCCATCCTGAAGTGATCCTGACAGACGTCTCCGCAGTGAGAACGCTGAACGGTCCCCTTATGTTCGGGTTGAAAATTCAGAAATTAGGAAACATACTTTTTTGAAGCCGAAGTGCTCTATTAGTATCATAGTTAAGTAGAAACAAGGCAAATATACTTTGGTCATTGGTCTGGTTTAGTGTACTTTGCTAAGCAGTCATTCCTGCTAAAATGTACTTTTAGCTTCCTGAAAAGTAAATCTACACATACATGACATAAGAAGATTTACATCCTTCCTGTTTTTGTTTTTTTTTAATTTAACAATATAGGTCTGTACACCTATGCTGTCATAATAACGTTTGCTCTAATAGTTCAATAACAAACAGATAAATTGACTAGCAAGAACTTTGCTACACAATCATCCTTTTAACTATATATATATATATATAGCCAAGTAATCTTAAACAGCAAATTAGCGTTAGAATTTTCTTCTCACTATTACATACAAATCGCATTTCATCTGAGACTGTGAAAAAATCATGGAATCTGTACAACAGTGTTTATTTGCTGCAACCAAATTTATTACCGGATTTATTTTTGTATATTTTGTACCTCAACTTGACCTGCCATTAGAGGTGAAGCCAGTGGTTGTCCCTGCCATTTTTCCATTCAGAGTAATAACAACCAATTTCAAGGGCCCATTATAGTAACTGCTTTTCATCACTTCATTTTGGAATGATCTTACAAATGGCTGCCATGGGTCTTTCACCTTCTGCCCTTCAAAGGCCACTGCGTGGGCTTCAGCCGTATAATGGGCCGTGACTCAAGGCTGAAATATAAAAACTTATCCTAACTGAACACTCTGATATCATGGTTATAAGTAGACTATGACTATATTGGGGTATTTTTTCAGAATATCTTGCTCTAACTTCCCACTTCCACAGAGGAGGATATAAATCCACGTAACACTACATACTCAGAGTTATCAGATAAACTGACAGTGCCCGTTTTTATTTTTTTCTTCTTTTTTTCATACTGATGCTCTTAGGGTTAGCAGTTTACCAAATCTTTTTTATTCTTCTTCTTATATTCATTCGTTCTTTAAAAAAAAAAAAAAACATATGGCTGTAATTGCAATAGTTTGAATGATTGACATTGGTATACTGTAACATCCCTGAAGTGATGCACAAGAAAGTCAGTCATGTGTTGAAGTGGCCTATAGAAGTGATTTTAGTACTGAGTTTAGCTAAATAACAGATAGGCCTATTACTGACATGACAAGACGAGATAGAAGGAAAATGATAAAATAAATCTGTGTATTCATTACTCAACCTGCTACACAATTTTGTAATGAAGTAATGTATCATGAATGCACACACACACACACACACACACACAAATACAAGCATACTGATAGATAGCTTTCTACGTAGCTACTGTGGTGTGGTGGTTTATAACCTTAACTAAAAAAAAAAAAGCAACAGTCTTAGCCTAATTAAAATAAAAATGGCAGCCTAAATGTTGAATTAGGACATTTCATTTCATTTTTACATTTATGAGAGAGAGAGAGAGAGAGAGAGAGAGACTATTGAATAACGACACACCTGTTTGTAAGGTGTTTATAACGTTAGCCACGCAGGCTAACCTGTGGCTTAGGTCACAGGTAAATGTTTCTCATATAGGTCTATTGTGTTTGGAAATTGAATAATAATTTAAAAACATGCAGTTTATTATGAAAGAAATAGTTTAAACTAAGCACCGCGCCGTAAACTCGTTTAAATGAGAGAGCAGCTACTTACTGGATGTTGGAGCTGTTCCAGTGCACAGCGTGCCGGCTCGCGCGCGCCAGGTAAAAGTTCGCACAGGTGAGCGCGAGCAGAAAGAGCGCGAGCGCGGCGAGCGCCATAATCCCTTCTTATCAATATGTCTCCCTTCGACCCGTCTCTTTTTCTCTCTACGCGTGCGTGTGCGTGTGTGTGTGTTGTCCGGTCCGTGTGGTCCGGTCTCTGCGGGTCCCGTCACTCACAGCACTGACAGCAGCACCACCATCCCGGTACAAAGGGGAGGAAAACAGAACACGAAGCGCGCCGCAAACCAGCCGCTCAAACTGCGACCACGGTGATGCGCGTGGACTGTGCATGCGGCGTGGAATAAGTCAGAATCCGTGACATGCGCCGAGTCCCGAGCCCCATGTCTTCCTCTTTTTCCCTTTTAAACCAATCCTGCGCCGCAGACAGCTGGACAGACGCGGGATGGAGGCTACGCTGACCGGATGCTTGACATTGATAAGGGGAAAAAAGTGTCCCCTCGGAGGACAGTGCAGGAAAAGACTCTCGAGCGCACGAGCAGGAGCCAAGTGAACAAAGGCGAAGAGGCGACGAGACTCCGTTGCGGCTCTGAGAACTATATTTAACTCAGCTATATGGCGTCGTTTTGTTTGTTTTATTTCATGCTTGATTAGCTTATCTGATGCTCTCCATCGGCGATGATGCACGTTTCACACTAACGGAGATGTGCCGAGAACAGGTCCTCGTGCGAGTTTTATTCGCCTCCCTCCAACCGGCCCGAGCATCAACTAGCCTCAAGTTCTCTCTCTCTCTCTCTCTCGCTCTCTCACTCTTTCTTTGTGTCTCGCGCGATTCGGTAGGCTGTGCTCGTGCGTCCTGTAGCTCCGCCCCCTGCTCGCTATAAACAGCCCCAACGTTGTTCAGCATCAGCTACCTTAAAGACAAGACGAGAGGACAGGCTCGATCCCAAATCCCACACGACTACACTAAGTACATCAAATTAAAACAAGTCGAGATATAAATATATATAGGCTTCATGCACTTTATTGTAACCAGTGGCAACCTGAGCTGGCACAATGTTTTCACAGAGTACTATCTGGGACAACTTTCTTTTCCTCTAAACTACTGCCTCCATCTTTTAGAAAAGCAGGCCTTTGGGCAGTTTACATCCCAAAATCCCACATCATTCCTTCTGCTTCTAGCTCCCAATAATATGCACGAACTGATGATTTTTTTTTTGCACCCAAACGTTGAGTGCGCCTCCTAAACGCACAGCCCATCCCCGCCCCTTCAGCATGGCTAAGTCTGGTGTAATACAGTGTGATTACGGGAAATCCTCTTAGGCGAGTAAATTGATTCTCTCCTCTCTGCTCTCCCCAACTCATCTGCATGCAGGGTGTGGAAATGATGGTTAATGCACCTGTGATAGGGAGAGAGAGAGAGCGCGCACGCGCGCGCGCGCGCGCATTCACACGCAACTACCCATCATTATATTTTTGCATTGAGGATGGCTTGTTGTCTCTTGTGTCGCCTCAGGGCATGTTGCTGTGGTGATGCTGTTTTTATGAAGGGATGCAGAGAGTCAGAGAGAGAGTCAGGGAGAGAGAGAGAGAGAGAGAGAGAGAGAGAGAGAGAGTCAGAGAGAGAGAGAGAGAGAGAGAGTCAGGGAGAGAGAGAGAGAGAGAGAGTTTCAGTTTCCTTGCCTGCCTGCTGGGATTGAGTTGGTTAAAGAGAAGTCAAAATGATTTATTGGTAGAAAAGGAGGGAATAGAAGAGAAGAGGATGGCGAGAAAAAGAGAGAGAGAAAGGGGAAGAGGGGAAGACAGAGAGAAAGAGAGATGAAGTGTCATTGGGGAATCCCTCTGTCTTTTTCTCTTTTATGTTTTTGCCTATGTCAGTCACTTGCATATCAGAAGAGCTCTCTCTCTCCCTCTCTATCTCTCTCTGTGTGTGTGTGTGTGTGTGTGTGTGTGTGTGTGTGTGTGTGTGTGTGTGTGTGTGTTTTAGTCTTTGTCGTCTGGCCCTGTCTTTGCCTACACCCATTGTGTCAAGCTACGTTGACTCTTTTGCAGTCTATTTCTGTCCTTCTTTGGCTCCTTTGCTCTCTTGTGATCTACCTGTCACTTCTTTGTGTGTCTTACACTCATCCATATGCCATCCATCTCTCTCTCTCGCTCTCTTTCTCTCTCTCTGTCTCTCTCTCTCTTTTAATTCCAGTGCAGAAGTGTTTCTCTTCCACTTTTATTCTTCACGCCTTCTTGGTGACAGCAGAAAATCTTTGAAGCACCCATGGAACATTTTTTACATTTTTAAAATTTTTTAAATTTTTGAAGCATTTTTTACATTTATGGAAAAAACATCTCACAGTGTTAACGTGCACACGTATATACACACTCGCACAAGTACTCTTGATTTGAAATAGTCTGCTACATAAAGTGGCTTTGTAATTTTCTCTTAAAATTGTTCCTTTCTCAAATGCCTCTTTAGTCACATTGTTTGAGCCAAGAATGGCAAAAGCTTCATCGTCATTGTTTTTCATTTCTTTATTTTCCCAACACAAACCGTTTCATATATCCGCGAGGGGGGGCATTGTCAGATTTCATAAAGCAGCTTTCATTTGCAACACTGCTTCCCAATCCAATCGGGCTTTTCCCTCTCGATAGCAGATGAAGAAAAATGGCCCCTGTGGCGTAGCCGGGGCCGCTGGCACACCGGCCCTTATGACATTTAGCTTGGCGCGGCTCTATCCGTCACACAGCCCGTTTCCCCTGCTCAAATCCAATCTCGCTGCCCTCATAACGCTCAACCTAATACCAGACTCCCCCAGCCGAGTCTTCTCCACGCACCAGCTGCGAGGGAAATCACAGGCAGGGTGGCATGGCTGGCTTGACCCCTTGACACAGGAAGTCCTTTCTCAGACAGCCGTGTGACACTGAGAGATGTGGAGGAGAGTACAAAGTGATGCATTCATCCAGCAAGAAGAGCGATTAGAGAAAAAAACAGGCATTTTTTTTATTCGTGTGAACGACCTGACCTTTAAAATAAATTCACAATCGCAGCTGTGGCTTTCGGCAGATTCAGTTTTCTCATGAAATTATTAAAATAAGTTTTGTTTCTGATTTCTCTCTCTCTCTCTCTGTCTCTCTCTCTCTCCGTGCGCTCACTCTCTCCCTTGCACGCACACACACACACACTCTCCCTCTCTCTCTCTTTCTCTATCTCCCCTTCGCTGTCATTCCCTAAAGTGTTCAGTGTTGTGTTAGTAAACCGTGCTGACATCCACCCCCCTCCTCTGGCCTCCCTCCTGCCTCGTTCTCCTGCTCTCCCTATATCTCTCTCGCTCCTTCTTTCTCTCCCTCTCTCTCCCTTTCTCTCTTTCACTCCACTGACTGACATGAATTTTCAATCTCACTGTTTACCTTCCACTGCTGTGCCTAAAACAACACTGGCAAAGATAGAGCCCGCATAGGAGAGGGAGGGAGCAGGGCAAAAGGGAGGGAGAGAGAGACCGAGAAAGAGGAAAAGACAGAAAGAGAGTAAGGATGTGGTTAGGGAAAAAAGGCAGAGGTGTTAGAGACTATGGAGTCTTGGATGGGAAGTGAAAGAGGTGAAAAAAGAGAGAAAAGAAGCTGTGCATGTGTGTGTGTCTGTATGTGTGTGTCCGTGATACAACTGATACGAGAAAGGAATTTGGAACGTAGTACAATAATAACATTTTAAATACAATGTATTTGGGAAAAGAAAACATATACAGGATAAAGTTGATATGCAACTATATTCAAAAACCACAGACGAATTAAAGGAAAACCAATATGTGTGTAATATGTGTTAGTAAGGTGTTGGGCCACTGTGAGGAACCAGAACAGCTTCAGTGTTCCTTGGCGTATAGTTTACAAGCAGTATCTGGAACTGAACTGGAGGGAGAATCCATATTCTTCCAAAAGATATTCCTTCAGTTGATGTTTTTTTTATGATGGTGATGGAGAGCGCTATCTGCTACATCGGTCCAAAATCTCCCCTAGGCGTTTAGCTGGACTGAGATCTGGTGACCATGAAAGCCATAGTTATGATTTACATCATATTCATCATTATCAAACCGTTCAGCAAGACCTCATGCTCGAGGGGGCGGAGTCATCCTGGACGAGACCACACCCATCAGTATAGTAATGTGAGTGAATGCAGTGACACTTCTCTCTAAAGGAGACGTGGACATGAACCATGCCAGCAAAATGCAACTATAGCATAACAGAACCACTGTTTCTTTATTATAATTTGTTACTGTATATAGTAGGAATGTGTAAAAGGAGCTTTCACATTTACACAGTGTATTACTGGGTGTAAAAGGAGAACTCATGCTCTCCTTTTTTTTTGCCCACAAGGAGAACTAGTGGTGTGTATAAGTATTGGGACCTGCAGAACACAACCAAAAACTTACGTGAATGTAAGGTTCATGCTAACATGAGTATTCAAATACGAACCACTCGGAACAAACAAAGACTATATTCTTTAACAGAAATGTGTGACAATACATAATGAATTTAATTGCCTGGTCAGGGACAAGTTGTCTTAATTTAGGCTACTAGTTTGTTTATATGCTAAATTACTTAGAAATGATCACAGGCATGTCTAAACTCAAATTGTTACTGTGTGAACAGGATTTAAATATATATATATATATATATATATATGTGTATATATATATATATATATATACAGTTCTGTACACATCTATAGTTGAGACCAGTTATGACCTGGAGTGATGTAGCTGAGATTGAGGACCTGTCAGAGCCAGAAGCCTGTCAAACCAAGAATCATGATGACACTGCTGCCATTTCTAACTCTGCTTTTTTTTTTGCATTACTAGTATTTTTTCAGTCTTTCCAGAGGCAGAGTGATAGGGTTTAAAAAAAAAACTTTCAGTTTAGGCCACACCCACTTCAGGTTTTACTCCGAGTACAGATACAGATATGAATATTTTGAGCATTAAACAGATACAGTTAGTGTCCTTGTGTTACACCCCTTATGTGTGTACTAGACAAAATAAGTCAATTGGTATGCATGCTACACATTTATACATACTCTATGAGAGACAGAGAGAGAGAGAGAGATGTACCAAAGAACTGATTAGACAGAGAGCACAGGTTAATAGCAGGCCACAAGCTAACTGAATAAGTGGACAGAGCGTGTTTAAAGGAGAGAGAGAGAAAGAGAGATAGATGGCTAGACAAAGGGTGAAGTAGCTAATAGCATGCAAGGCAGCTGACTAAATGGGCAGTATGTGTGTGTTAGAAGCACAGAAAGAAAGAGAGAGAGGACACATTAGGGGTGAAATGGAAGAGAGAGAGAGAGAGAGAGAGAGAGAGAGAAAGTGAAGGATCTTAAGATGTATAGGGAGAGGAAACAAAGAGGGATGAAGAGAGAAAAGAAAGAAGGGAGTCAGAGAGAGAGAGAGAGAGAGAGAGCTCAGAATAGACACACTCAGCATCATGAAATATTGAAAGAGGGAGCAAGAAAACAAGACAAAGGAAAGGAAAATGGAGGGACTGATAGAGATAAATACAATGGTTATTTGGGCAGCGTGTGTTGGCAAAGAGGGCGAGATGGAGCAAGAGACAAGCAAGGACGAGGGCTGCAGCAAAAGATGGATGATGGAAAGAATCCCGACTTTGGTGCTGTGATGGAGGGTGGGAGGAGAGGGCAGAGATTTAGAAAGAGAGAGAGAGAGAGAGAGAGAGAGAGAGAGGCAACATTTTTGGAGGTGGAAAAATAGATGGTTTACGTTGGAAATATCAGTCCGCAAAGTGTTTCATCTCCCTCATCCTCACCTCCCTTCATTTCTCTCTCTCTCTCTCTCTCTCTCTCTCTCTCTCTCTCTCTCTCTCTTTGATCTCTCACTCACTGATCTCCTCCACTCCCTTACTGTCAAATATTTAAGATGTATGGCAGCTTTTGTGGAAATTACCATGCAGATCCAGTGGTGTTTTCAGCACCATCAAATGCCACTTCTCTCATTCACCAGCCCAAATGCCTGTTTTTTCCCCCCTTACAATCATCATTAATTAATTTCTAATCCTCTTGGAACTTTTAAAAGAAAGACCAGATGATCAGTACAGTAGTATGGTTTCTTATCTGTCATTTCTGATCTAATCACAGTTTTTTTTTTTAACCCCGGGCTAAAGTCAGAGGCTCTTATTGACCGGCCCAAACGAAGCAGCTTCAGCGCTTTATTCAGCCTCATCTGTAAATCTTCAGCATCAGCAAAGGCAAGAGGAGAGTAACACTCCTGCTCCTGCTGCTCCTGCTGCTGCTGCTGGTACAACTGGGGGAGAGGAAGAGAGCAGATTGGCTGATCGGCGATCGATTGTGGAGGCCTGCATGCAAGTTTTCTTACCCAGCATTTTGCTGCCTGGCACTGACATAAATCAGACCCTTAGAGCTGCACTGCACTCAGGACCGCCCTTTATTCCTGTGTGTGTGTGTGTGTGTGTGTGTGTGTATAAAGAGACTTGATTGTCCTTTTTTTGATTTTTATTATATTTTTAACTTATTTTCTATTGTATCTATTATATACAGTATTTGCAAAAGAAGTGATTTTTCTCTTTTGCTGTTTAAGCTACATTGTTTTCTGTCATGAAGTGTAGTAGCTCATTTTAAAGCTTAGTAGTGTTTAAAGAAAAGAAAAAAATCCAATATCAGCTGATACTCAAGCTTTAAGGTATCAAAACGAAAACATGGTTTTTATTATGTATAATATATGATATTTTATAATTTATTTTATAATACAATTTATGCTAATATGTATTCAATAATAATCCAATTGAATTATTTAATTGATCCCCCTGCCATCATCCACCATTCTTTCCTAAACGTCCACACGCACACTTCCTACCATCCATAAAAATACCTTTTTTAAAATAATGAATGGAAATATTCAGTCATTTTTCAGACAAATGGATTTAATAACTTGTCACTAGTGATTAGTTCGTCAGTGGAGTTACCTGTAACAGCATGGCCTCTGCTGTGTGTATATTTACATCTATTCATTTGGCAGATGCTTTTATTCAAAGTTATTTGGGTCAATGACATGACTCATTTTTTTTGCGCCTGCATACATTAACTTTGGCAAAAACATTAATACGCTATGAACTCTATTTATGTGCTTGTTGTTAATTTGTTTGGATGAAAGCCAATTCTTCCTGTTTTCGCACACTCGCTCTTTTTTCATGGTCAGACGTGAACACAACAGCAAGGGCAAAGCTGTCATTTCTGCAAAGTCCTGGTCTGTTTTCACGCAAGCAGTTTTTGTGACTGTTCACGATTAAATGAGCTTCTTCATCCACTAGGAATTAAATACAGTGGACTAAATGATTTTATTTCTAACACATAACATCAAACTACTCAAGTGCAGCTGCTAAATGTTACTCAGACAATTGATGCGTCACAGTATAAAACGCTAC
>JAQMYM010000033.1:5451972-5464089 GCA_030014255.1 Parauchenoglanis ngamensis
ATAATAATAATAATAATAATAATAATAATAATAATAATAATAATAATAATAATAATAATAATAATAATAATGTAATTCCGAGTGAGTAAAAAGAATGTGAAAGGTGAGTTGATTAAGACTTTTTTAAATGTATTTTTTGGTGTTTTTCTGGGTTTGAACTATAAAAACTTTTAAATAAAGCAAAAAGTTTAATGTGGTAAATATTATTCATATTTTGCTGTCAAGAATAAATTGATTCACTGAAATTCATATTGTTAATAAAAGAGCATTTGGATTAGTCTGACACTGAAGTGTCACCACCCAGCTGGTTAATCAAGTGGGTTTGGTCTGTCATGAATATAAGCAGAATATTTAGTAAAAAAAAGAAAGAAAGAAAAAAGAGGCAGAATTTCCAAGTTATTCATTAGTTATTAGTTAGTTCCAATTTGTTTGTTTGTTTGCTTTTAAATCTACTACCTTCAGACTGCAACTGTAAAATCAACCCCCTTTTTTGTGTAATGTTTAAAATGATTTGTGGAATTCAATGACATCAAAAGTGAAGTGACATTTATTTTCATACAAATTATAATTACATACATACTTTTAAATGTATGTAGATTGCATGAAAATTATTTCTTTATTATTCATGATTGTACTTTTTCTCATATTATTATTATTATTATTATGAGTGAGAGATTATTTCTCATATTTACTAACTCAAAGGCTGAAAAATGTAAAACTAGAAAAACCATATAAACACAAAGAGAAGATACTGTATCCTTTTAAAACCAGTTCATGTTTGAAATGCATTAAGAGGTGAGACAGGAGCCAACAGCTGGGCAGTTGAGGGTTAAACCTGCTCAGGGACTCACAGTGACACTCTCACAGCGCTGGGGTTTGAACCCACAACCTTTCAGACAGTAGCACCAAACCTTTACAGCTGAGCTACCACGCCTCATAATTAGGTGTCATAGTTAATCACATGTGCACATTATTGAAGGGATTACACAAGTGACTGAGGAGACGAGAGACTTTGGACGTATAGGAATGAGTAATGGTCAGCAAGGACACTGGTTTCTAAGGGAACATTAATTCTGAGGATTAAGTCCTCACCTTTGTAGCAACACCATCCATTCCACCTTCTAAAAGCCTGGGTCAGCAGTTCACATCTTACACTCTAATGGTACATGTGAGTGTGAGACAGAGACAAAGAGAGAGAGAGCGAGAGAGAGAGAGAGAGAGAGTGCAGGGTTTGATGCTTACGTGCCCTTAAGAGACCAGATAGCCTGAAGCAAGTGCAAGATTGTCACGCGAGCTTGTGTGTGTGTGTGTGTGTGTGTGTGTGTGTGTGTGTGTGTGTGTGTGTGTGTATACGTGAAGCAAGAATCAGTGTAATTCTCCAGGCGTGTCTTACCTGTACGCTTTGTATAGTGCTATACACACTACTGCTTTTTTCATGCATCTGAACAAACATTTTCATTTCTTAGTGGGAATGGCAGCATTTGTGCATCCGAGACGTGAAAGAAATGCTCCCTACACTGTGTGTGCATGTACAGAGCCTTTAAGACATCCACTTATGAACACATCACTTCCTGTTTGTTCAGGCCAGATTTGGGGAGATCTGGTCAGCCATTAGGTGTAATTACAGAGAGACAGCTGGATTGATTAACTGATATGGGACGATAGCTCTGTTACGGTTCTCACATTCGCCTTGCCACATTGACTCTCTCTCTCTCTCTCTCTCTCTCTCTCTCTCTCTCTCGCCCCCCCCCCCCCTCTCTCTATCTCTGTGTGTTTCATTTTGATGGAACTGTAATTTCATTGCAGACTGAGAATCCTGGTTTTAATATATTCAGGGCATCAGTTTTAAAATTGCAAAAGTTGGCAAGTATCGTGAGCATCATGAGTCTAATGACAAATGTGTTCTTTTGCACATTCACATTTGCAAGCACTTGGGTTTCTAATAGCTGTCGAGATGGGCGCGTCACAAACTAATGAGTAATGGACGTCAGAGGTGGTGGAGAAAAATGGTGTCGTCTGAAAAGCTCTGCACAAATAGGACTATTATCTACTATTTATTACCTCTTATCAGAGCTAAGTAATAACTCATTGGGTATAGTTTCATGCTGGTGTCTAAATTCCAGGACTACCAGATGACCATTGTTAGGCCTTACGACCAGTAATTGGGATTGGGCCCAAGCGTTTTTTTAAATTTTTTTTTTAAACCCACCAAATAAGAAACGGCATTATTAAGGCTCATTTTTTTTAAACAATTCATGTGTGTGTCTGTGCCTGTGCACATGTGTATGTGTTCTCACCTGAGACCTCATTAGGAAACACACTTCTCCCCTGACTTTACATGCTGGTGGTGACATTTGACACCCAAAACAGGAAGCAGGGAGAGGAGGGAGTGACACACTACAGGAGGTGTTAAACGCTGTACCCCATGCAATAAATCCAAATTGTTAAAATTAGCTCTTAGCACCCACAGAGCGCTGAGCTGACCTACAGTCTAATTCCAAATCCAACCTTTACTGGCATGAATGTTGCCAAAGCACAGAAACGAAGAAAATAAAGCTTCGTATATTAATATTTTCTATATCTCTGTGACCTCCTGTAGTCCTCTGGAGCCTTTATTTAATGTAGCTTATGAAATACGTGAAATAAGGGCACTGTAGGTTTCTAAGACACTCTCAAAACAAGCATATCAAGGTTAAAACTTTAACAGTCAAAGGCATTCAGGGAAAGAACTGCTGAAAAATGAACCAGGGTATGGTTTAGCTAAGGATGTGGCAATCTATCATTAATGAGCCGCTCTACATGGAGATGAAGGAGTGTGATTAACCGTTATGTTCTGCTCTCTACTTAGCAAATAATGTCTCAATAATTCCAATCCAGATCCAGGATGGGGTCAAAACTAACAGTAGAAGATGGAATTCAGCATTTACACAAGTGTCTGGAAGTCCAAGGTCATGAATTTGAGCATTTGTTGTAACATCTGTATTTAAATAAATGATTGCCTATGGATATGAATTGCCTATATATACTGTATATGGACACATAAAAAAACACTTCATATGCTTGGCGATCCTTTTGGTGCTAGGGCTTTTCTATTACTATTATTTCACATTCAGGTGAAATAAAAACACAAAAAATGTATGTTCATTAGTGAAATGAAGCCCGAATCATTTTTAATCCTTCACCAGGCCCAGCGTGGAAGGGTTCAGGCTCGCGGCTGTAAAGCATGGCACCTGTTTGAGAGCAAATGTTTCCTCTGTCAGATGGAGACTGATTGCTGATTGCTAATGCCTTCTGTGGGTGTCGAGTCTTCACGTAGGTGGCTGATTGTTGTTGCCTGGATGGAGGGTAAAGTGATGCGTCATCGCCAGAGACAACGCGGCACTTTGGCGCACAATGCGGACATCTTCGGGGATAAAAGTGTCTGGGGGCATTAAACGAGAGGCAGCGTGAGCACGAGAGATAGAAGCTGGTAGAGAAGCGCGATGGTTTGAATCGGCCGAAGGACACCGGTCACTGGAGGTGAGGGGTTTCTTAACATCCGCTTGCCCTGATTTCAGAACTCAACAACTATTTAAGCCTCTGTGGTTATAAATAACACAATGAAAAGCCAATTAAAAGAACAACATACTTCTAATGGGATTTGGACAATCTTCATTTATAGTATTGTTTTAAATTACCATAATATTAAAAAATGTTCCTCGGTTATTACAACAGCTATGCCCAACATGTTTTTTAATGTTTCCTTCTTATCTGGTGAGTGCAATTATGCTGCCTCGGAGAACAACCCATGAAACACTCATTTGTCTGAGAGAAAAACAGAACCCGGCTAAATGAGCTTGATTTTATCTGAAGAATAGAAATGCTGCACAATTAGAAGTGCGGCTGACTGGAAGACAGCTCATGCTATTATGTATAGGTTTTATATTTATATTAGATCATTTATATTGCCATTTTTTCTTGTTCATCTATCTATCTATCTATCTATCTATCTATCTATCTATCTATCTATCTATCTATCTATCTATCTAGCACTTTTTGAATTAATTTTAAGTGAAGGCTGCCAATAATTCTGGAGTTGACTATAGATATAGACAGATTGATGGACGGAAGGAGAGAAGGATGGACAAATAGATGGATAGATAGGTTTTTAAAAGCAGTCGGTGAACAACATTAGATATCTGCACCAGTGGCTCATTATTGCTTTAAAAATTGGTCCTTACATATTAAAATGCATATGAACCTCCTTCTCTCTCTCTCTCTCTCTCTCTCTCTCTCTCTCTCTCGCTCACACACACACACACACACACACACACTCATGCGCTTGCACACAAACACACCTTGTGCTCATTAGGCTCTTTTGAATCAAAGAGGAGTTTTGGAGAGTTACACAGAGCAGCACTTAGTAACTAAAGAGCTGTTCATCAAACACTATTGTTCTAAAACACACGCTTGAGTGCTGTCCCTGTGCGCATGGATGTGTTTTGTGTATGTGTGTGTGCGTGTGAGAGAGAATTATAGTGCATATGAATGAGGTTTAGTCTAAACACATACTGTATCTGTGTCTCGCATATTTGAGCCTGACAACACGGTCAGTCTGAGAGAGTCGTCAAGTAAGAACAAAGAATTACATTTATTATCTCACATTTATAACAAATAATCACTCTGATAATGCTGTTAAAATCACTGAAGGCACAAAAAAAATCAGCGCTTCTGAATACTTGGATCAAGCAATTAATGTGCTGTTAAGAAAACAAGAAAAGCTTGTGTAATTAACCAAAAAAATAAAAAATAAATAAATCCATACAATTAAAATAATTTATTCTGGGATAAAATCCAGTGGAGCAATGATGCTGCTATAAAAGCAGAGCAAATACATTTAGAATAAAACAAGCATCAAAATCTAATATTTTATTCTGTATTAGATTTATAAAAAGGTCTTTCATTTAAATGTTAACAAAATCATATGGGTTAGTTTCATTTATGCACAGGATATTTGAGTAATGTATTGCTGGATCATTTAGAAATATATAGTGCTGTATTTTCATATATTGGCAAAATGCTATACTGGAAAAGAATATCTTTTTCTAGGCGAATTTACCAATAAATAATATCAATGTATTGTAAATGGATTTCATTCATGCAATTATTTATTTATTTATTTATTTATGGGAAGAATGCAAATAAATAAATAAATAAATAAATAAAAATAAATCCATGACACTATACTTAATTTAATATACAATATACTTAACATACATTATACTTTTTATTTAGAGTAATAATGTACAGCAATTATGCACACTTGCTGCCTTAATTCACAAAATAAGTGGAAAAATAAAATCCTGCCTTTATTATAAAGAACAATATCTGACCTTCACTGTCGCTATTTAACTAGCACACACTGGTGCTGTTTAATCACAGGTGCCAAGACGATGAATATCCAACAAACACGTAGAATGTATAGTGAGATTCTTGTGAAAAGAGAGCAAGACGAAGATCATGGTTTGACTAATTCTCTACAACCTGAGGCACGTGTAGATGACTGATATCTTCACTGCGGCCATCAACTGATTGCTCTGATTTAAATTTTGAATGAGAGAGATGAGGAGAGAGGGATGGTGAGAGACGGGAGCAGGGAAGAATCTAGGAGGGGAAAAAAAACAGGTCTGCTCCAGGTGGGACAGAGTGACTGTTATTTTAAGAGAGTACAGAGAAAGAGAGAGAGCGAGAGAGAGAAAGAGAGGTGGGGTGAAAGGAGGGAATAAGGGGAGGAGAAGATGAATGTGGTTAATTAAGATGAGCAGGCAGCGAAGACAGTGCAGAATTACACAAACACTAATTAGAGTCTTCGTTAGGGGGCACGGAACGAGAGCAGTGCATCCATCATGTCTACTCTCTCTCTCTCTCTCTCTCTCTCTCTCTCTCTCTCTCTCGCTCTCTCTCAGCAACTGGATCTGTCTCTTTTAGCCATTCCCTCCCTTCCATCTTCCCCCTTTCCCTTTCAAGCATCTCCCTCCTCTTTTTTCAATTCCAATCATTCTCTCAATTAGATATCTTAATCAGTGGTTCCTGCTGATGACTTTAAATTGTCGGCAGGAAATTTTGCCCAAATCACACATCTCCCAGCCCCCTCCATTATTTAGAGTTCACCTCTATTGCACCTATTCAATCTGGAAGTCATCAGCTGTAGTCCTGGAGGGCCGAAGTCTCGCACAGGTTAGTAATTTCCCAGACTCCTGACTTAATTTACCAGGTAATCAGCATATAAAGAGGACATGTTAGAGCAGAAAAATCACTTACTAAATGCTGATCTGGATTTAGACCTCCCTCGAATTATACTATATTTGATTCTTTAGGCCTTCTGCGTATAGCTTCCTTACTGAGACATTAGCGCAGTCTGAAATCGCTCCATCACTTGCTCATTCAATATTTACTATATGGACAGGTCTTTAGAAAGCATTGTATAGGACAGCCATAAGAGAGACACCAGAATGCTTGGAGATTACTCTGGAAATGCGTTCTCCTGACCTGACATCACAGACGCAGTTGTTAATGATATTAAGCAGGCTATCAGTACCATTAGAAAACATATTGAAATAATACTGTTAATCACTGTTTTTAATATGTTTAATGGTTAGCACTGTTGCCTCATGGCAAGAAAGTTCTGGGTTCAAACCTGCTGGCTGACTGGGGCCTTTCTGTGTGGAGTTAACATGTTCTCCCCGTGCCTTCATGGACTTTTTCCAGGCTATCTGGTTTTCTCCCACAATCCAAAGACATGCAGATTAAGTTAACTGGCTACTCTAAATTGCCCATGGGTGTGAACATGAGTGTAAATGGTTGTTCATCTCTGTGTTTTAGCGCTGTGATAGATTGGTGACCAGTGCGTACCCACCTCTGGCACAAAGTCAGCTGGGATTGGCTCCAGTTTCATCACAACCCTGACAGATAAGCGGTACAGATAATGGATAGATGGATAAACGGATGATTTAACGGTATAAATTTGTCCACAGTAGGGGTGTGAAGAAATGCCATTTTTTGTATCGGCACCCAGATATTCATATCTGAATTTATATTTCAACCCAATGTTAAACCCATTTATATCAGCTGTTAAACATTCATTAAAGTTCATAAAGTCCTTTTCACAACTCTATACATTTTGAATTCTGGTGAAATACTAATAACCTCTTTTGAATGAACAACAATTTTGAAAAATGTTGCAATTTGACAATTATAAGCCACCACTGATACAAGATGTTTTAGATGATCTAGACCGTCTAGGTGTTGCTGAATCTTGGGGCAGCAAGGTCACTGCCCCATTTAGCTCCACAGAGTTATCATATTGCACCTAGTGGTCAAAAATGATGACTACAGCAGCATTATTAGAGGCCCATTGGGGAAGGAATCTTGCTGCCCCATGCTATAGTGAAAAGAACAATTTGTGGAATTGCCAGATTGAGCTTGTTTAAAAGTAGTCTGTGGTCACCAAGATCTTGTGTTATAGCAAAATAAAAAAAATAATAAAAAAAACCCCCCAGAATTAAATCTAATAAAGTGAAGACAGCTTGTCTATGATGTGTAGAGCCAGGGACCATGAACATGTTCTTTCTTAGTCCCGTGAGCATTATATCTGACTGCTAGCTCATTTTTTTTTGTGTCCTGCAGGATCCCAGGCCTGATTCACACCTCTAATCTCAACCAGATGCCATATAAAAAACAGTGCACCTTATCCGTATGTTTCCATCACATTATCTGTTCATTTCCATCATGTTCACTTAAATCCCTCCTCTATGGCTAAGTTACTATCAATTAATTTGTAATTTTGATTACATTTTTCTAACTAACCGAGCCATGAAAATACTGGAGTGTTACATACAAATCTCTGTATTAGATACACAGCTAGCAACATCTGGTCGAATTTAGTCATTGTTAAATATCCTCTTTTACTTACATGGTGCCAAGTTAATTTGGAGCTGAAAGAAGTTTCCATGCATTGTGGTACTGGCAGGAAGTACTGTGCTGGTGTTATAGACACAACGTAGTGCATGAGATTATGTCAGGATACCTAAAATGTTTGTTTAGTGTCATCACTTTTTTCAGTCAGTCAATGCTTCTCTCTCTCTCTCTCTTTCTCTTTATAGTATTTTTTCTCTCTATATAGTATTTCTTTTTTTTACATCTATCTTGTTTATTTTGCCTAAACTGTACTTTACCATGACTTTGCATCCACATTCTCTCAGTTATCCCCAGTTTTTATTTCTGAATTACTGCATTCAGAAACAGATTAATGTTCATAAAACATCTTTACATTTATTTATTTGGCAGAGGCATTCATCCAAAGTGCCTTACTACTGAGGCAGTTCAACCCAAGAATAGAGCTGTTCAAAGAGCCGACAGTAATGTAAGCAATTTTATTCCTTGCAGGATTTGAAACTGCAGAAGGGACTGCTCATGCCATTTCATTTGCTAAAAATGTTTCAATCAGACAAATGGTGCAAATTAGGCCTGCTGTTCCCATTTTCACCATTTTACACTGATAAATACACAGTAACATTAATATTTCAAACCCATCAGCTGCACTTCAATTCAAGAATAAAGACTCGATTTAGCCTTTAGAAGCAGATGAGTTATTAGAGCAGAGATGGCATAACCTTCAGGACATAGAGTGCCAGCTAAAATGAAAAACAAATTATTGATTAAATTGGAGCCTCTTAAAATGTACTTCAGAACATGTCTTAAATTACACTTACTGAGAAACACTTCTTGAGGAAAACACACACTCTGATAAACTGAAGCACAGACACAGACAAGTATAACAAGACAGGCCATTGTTACTGTTTTTTTTAATACATAAATCAATAATTATGATATACAAAAAAAACTCAACTGGATTCACCAATCAGCACGAAGAACACATCAGCACATTTATCAATGTAGTTATGTCCAATTTCCATAGTTCATTCGCTCTAATTACGGATCCGATTTTTTTTCAATGTGTAATTAGAGACGTGGCTCATTTTTGCTGTTGTTGCCATGGTTTTCAGTTTCTATTCTGATGGGTCATTAGCTGGTTTAATAGTGTTCCTCGTGCAGAGGCTGAAGCTGCTCTCATCAGAACTATTATGTCTACTGAGAACTGAACGTCAAATTCATTTGCCTTTCGTCACATAATGATTACATTTATTTTGCTGAAATATAAAGACAAATGGGTTCCTGTATGTATGTGTATGCATGTAGGGGGTGTTTTTATATCTTGGTGGGGACAAGGCTAGGAATATTTGACAGGCTTGTCCCTGTTGGTGAGGTTAATTTCGGCTTAGGTTGAGGTGTAGGCATGGCATTAATTGGCTGCATTAATAATTATGTAAATGGAAGGTCCTTACAAGGATAGCAAGCGAAATGTACGTGTGTGTGTGTGTGTGTGTGTGTGTGAGATAGACCTGACAGTGTAAAAATTTTTTAACACTATATAACTACTTTTTCAAACCTGAAAGGGTAAAACAATTTCTTTGTTGCTATAGAGATGAATTTGAGGGTTAGATTTCGGATTGGGTGTAGAAATTCTTATTACATGTACGCCTGTGTGTGTGTGTGTGTGTGTGTGTGTGTGTCAGGAGGATGATAAAGGTCCAAGATCAACATTGCTGATATTTCCAGATGGTTTGTAAGAAACATCGTTAGGACATCCAGGGTCAAGGAGCTAGTGAACCATACAGCAAGTGAACTATTTGTTCTTGCTCACACTACATGATAATGTTCACGCCATGACATCAGAAGAACTACGATACTAGTACAGGTTGTGTGCATGTTTCTCCTTAGAGTAGGTATTGAAGGTGAGATTTCCCAGGTTGAATACTGGCTACTTGTAATGTCTATCAATAGCAAAGTAAGAAATATAAATAAGAATGTGCCTATACTGACAAAAAAAGATCACTGAATTAACTTCATTTAAAGGTTATACTTGATTGAAGTGTGTTACATTAACACAACATGTTTTCATACATCTAGCATGATTTGATTATGTATTTTTGAAGGCCTGTATAAAATAAAACCTCACCTGAACTAAGGATCAAACCCAGATCACGGTTATTCAGCAACACCCACCTTCCCACTTCACTATACTACCACACATGCTCTAACTGCATTAAATTAAATCTACAATTATAGTTCCTATCAGTGGAAACATTCTCATGAGATTTCATAATGTAATTGGTTTACATTAAAACTACGTGAATTGATCACACTCATTTTGCATAATTCAATTGAGTAATTAGAAACTTAAGTTTAGTATAAGCAATGAAATCACATTTCGATAAGAGACTTAACACGTAACATGCAATATATTCACCTAAATCTGATTGACCACGTATTCCAGTTTTTTCAGTGTATAGAGATGCAATGTCTGATTGAAATTCAGGCTTTTTCTGGTGAGTTAGAGAAATCAGCTCAACCCAGAGTTGTAGTCAAGACCACCAAATGCGAGACCAAGTCATGTCCATGAACAAGGATGAGACAAGACCAAGAGTTTGAAATGTTTAGACCAAGTCAAGACCAATGCGAGTCCCACATTGCATAATACACTCATGATAAAACGTGGAACATACAAATCATAACCACGTCTCAAACTGATCTGAATGATCCACATTCACACAAAAAAAAAAAACACAGAAAAAACCCACCTACAGCTGAAATCAACTTAACTATCTTTATTCATCACTCATTATTGATTACATTTGAAGCAGGAAGTTTTACATCCAATCACAATACTGATATTAACAAATAAATCACAGACAATACACAGGCAATTTAGTGAAATCGCCGCAGTTGTGGGCTTGACTGTCCGTGAAATAAAATACAGTGTCCTCTATGTCTGAGTCTAGGACTCTTCTGTTGAAAACAAGACCGAGACCTTCAAGAAGTTGTCTCGAGACCAGTCTCAAAACCAAAACTGATTTCAAGTACTTGAACAGTATTTCATCCCACCAAAAATGGCTCCTTTCTTTTTCTTCAACTGGCCAGTGTTACTGGTCTTCACTTAGCTGACGCATAAATAGTCCGGTAATATTAGACTGTATTTTCAGATATTACACTAAAAATATTACACTTTACATTGTGTTGGTTTTAAAACATATTATAATAAATGTAGAACCAGGAAGACACAGCATGCATTCCTGCTTTAAAATGAATGTGCCTGCTGTGACTGTGCTTAACTTTCATTACAGTAGAATCTAAAGACAATTCCAGATACAGAATATATCCAACATTTGCCTTTCTTTGAAAGGCAATATCTTGAATGTGTGCAAATTTCTTTAATATGTATTATGAGATTATATTATATCATATATAAATTTATTGGCTTTAGATGCATTTACCCGTTTGTCTGTATTCTACATACAGCTTCTTTCTAGAAATGGTTAATTACTTATCCAATATGCCTGAAATGAGTAAAAATGTCTAAAAACAGGTTCAGCAATCATATATTTATTGTCTTCTAACCTTATAATAGGATATTTACTAGCTATGTCTGATTATAGTTAAGATACTTTCACTTGATGAGACGTTTTGTTTTTGCAGTGGACACAGTCCCATTCTCAAGACAATATACCATAAAAATATGTTTCAAATGACTGCTACCACCAAGAAACACAAATTATGCACAAAGCAGCAAAACCCAGAAAACCACTGGAGGATTGTAATGAGGTCTAAATGGAAAAACTGGCTAAAGCAAACGAAGTTATAAATGGTTCAGTCGCCCAGTGAGCGTAGTTGTCCTGTTGCTTGTTTTGAACAGGTATTGTGCCGTGTTTGTGACGCAAATTTAGACTGGAATTACTCGTTTAACTCTCCATATTCTTGTAAAAAACATGTAGGTAATGAGAGTAATATGGTTCAGAAATAAATTGATAGCCTGTCACAGCTAGGCAGCAACAACTGCAGGTAACATGATCCGACCAGGGAAATACTCACTAAAACATTCTTCCTACTTGTTTGTATGTACAAATTGACCAGTGCTTGATGGAAATCTTTATAGTGACAATTCTCCATCCATCCATCCATTATCTATACCGCTTTATCCATCTGGGTCGTGGGGAAGCTGGAGCCAATCCCAGCATCTTC
>JAQMYM010000033.1:5469120-5508310 GCA_030014255.1 Parauchenoglanis ngamensis
TGTGTGTGTGTGTGTGTGTGTACTTTGATTATTCATCACAATCAACTGAGTTTAATGTCTACGCTCTCGTTTCCATATATATATATATATATATATATATATATATACATACATATATATATATAATGATTTATCACACATACAGATTTTCTTCTCCTAGTAATATTCAGCACTGAATAATTTCTCTCAGCTGAGAGATGCACTTTGCTCCTTTGCTGTGTGATTTCCTTTCAATCACCACTTTTCTAATGCTGCTTTTCATCTTTGTCTTCTCTTTTCCATCCTTACATCTGCTACTAAACCTTCTGTTTCCTCTCTCTCTCTCTCTCTCTCTCTCTCTCTCTCTCTCTCTCGATATTTAGGTTGATTTATTGCTTCTTGTTGGAAAGGCTGGCATTTTAATAACTCAAGTTCTCCTCACTGGAACATGGAGGGGGCAGTGGTTTCCATAAAAGGGAGGGGGGAAGCAAAAAAACATAAAATATCTGTTTTTCATTACATTAGTTTGTCTCATCCTCTGCCCTCATTCAGGTCATGCACGTCCTAATAACTTTCGACGCAGGATGACGTGTGTGTCGTACGAGTGTGACGTCATATATGTATCTGTGTTGTTTTATATACACATTGTTATCATTATATAAACCTAAAACACACTTTCCCCGAAGAAAAATGTGAAACATATAACGGACGAGTAATGAACGAGATGATGGCATGATCAGAGGACAGAAGACGGGAGAAGTGGGAGAGATTTCCAACACTAAAGCGAGACTTTATATAGAGACCAATTATTCACAATGGTCATTAGAGAGAGGTATCACTTTCCCTCATTTACTGAAAGGAGCGAACGAGTGCGAGCGAGGGAGTAGGGGGGGTGAGCAGGGTAATCATTAGAAAGAGATCATTTTCCTACTGTCTGTAATGAGCGACGGAGAGGGACAGAAAGCATACGGAGACAATAATAGACAGAATATACAGGAAGGGTGGATGGATGAGGTAAACAGATGTATGGATAGGTGGAAGGATGATGAATTGATGCTTGAAGGAAGGGCTGATGGATGGATTGATGGACAGATGAATGGATGGGCAGTGGAAAGATTGAAAGGATTGCTTGAAGCAAGAAGAACTGCATGCGATAGCGATAAAACTGAAATTAACTATATAAGTCGGTGTGAAACTAATTGTTTAAAACTAAAGTCAGATTCCCATGAGACAGGGGTGGAGCAGTGGTGCAAGGGGGTGGGGTTAAGCCTCACAGCTCCAGGTTCCCGGGTTCGGGCCTGACCTTGGGATACAGTGATATTCCTGTGCATATTATTCCCTATTCTGTTTGGGTTTCCTCTGAGTTCTCTGGTTTCCTATCAAAAACATGCTAGTAGGTGGTGTGTGTGTGTGTATGTGTGTGTGTGTGTGTGTGTGTGTGTGTGTGTGTGTGTGTGTGTGCGTGCATGATGGCCTGGGATGGACTGGCATCCCATTCAGGATGTATTCCTACCGCACACCCAGTATTCCCAGGATGGGCCACGGATCCGTGGTGAGCTTGAACAGGATTAAGCAGTTATTGAAAGTGATTGTTATGTGAGAGTCCATCACAAATCCAGTATAGATGCTGCTTTGCCACGCAATCAAACAGCATGATTATGTATATCTAAATCAATTCTATGGCCGTGTATTTACATCCGCACGAGCAATTAACGAGCTGCAAGGAGGCAGACTTAATTATGAAACATAGATTGGGATTAACAGAAACACAGTGCATTAAAGTTTTTAATTAAAACATATTTATTATTTATTTCACAAATGCGGATGACGGGCGTGTTGGGAATACGAGAGAGAGAAATAAAGAGAGAGAGAGAGAGAGTGAGAGAGAGAGGAGATAAGCAAAAAAGTAAAGACATAAAATGTGTAGGTTTGGCCCATCTTCTACTCTGCTGGTTCATCTCTACAGCATGTTGCCTCAGGGAACAATTAACTCACTTTTAAAGCCCATCAACAGAAGCCTTCCCTCCTCTTTCTCTCTTTCTTTCCCTCTCAACTTGGCCCACATCCATCCCACCTGAAATCATTCTTGTCTCCCTTAGTCTTCCTGTGTGTGTGTCTCTCTCCCTCTTTCTCTCTTCTCCTCTCACTCATTAGTGTGAACCTAAATCACTTCATGTGCACTTCGCTTTCTGCCTTCAATGTGCATTTTTTAATCGAAACAGACCCTACTGTTCTGGAGATCCGGTTCATTCTCTCGAACAACGTGAAAGGCCTCTCGCTTTTCCAAAGCGGACAATAGGCAGGCGAGAGGAGGATGTCTAATTGATGGCCAGATTTCAAGGCTGGACTGTGTGCTGACAGCGCTTCCCAGCATATTGTACACTAGAGAGGACAAAGGAGACAATGAGAAGTCGTCGTGATGGAATCACAGGCTCTTGGGTAATGGACGCTACACAGTGCTCACACTCAGATTAATATGCAATACTGTAGGGCGGGATAAAGACAGGTTCAATGGCATGACTCTGCAAAAAAAATATTTGAAGAATGGCATACATACATACACACGCACTCACACCTACACACTTAGTATTTGAGGTGTATGCTTTATGGGTATGCTATCATGGTGCTGCAGTATATTATCATTTTTGACCAGATGGTTACGACTGTCACGTTAACCATGAGGGACACTGGGGGAAAACAGGAGACAGAAGGATAGAAGAAGTGTAAGAAAGAAAAGTAAGAATAAATGTAACTTGTTTTACCACATAGAAGACATTATTTTTTATGCATATATTCTACAACATATACTGTATATGCTGCACATATTAATAAGAACATATTGCATAAAAAACATACAAGCATATATATATTATTGCTTTTACAAAAAAAAAAATTTGAAAACTATTTGTATGTTAGTAAAGAAAGAAAGCAACATATTATGTAAGAGATGGCTTTTCAGACAAAAAACATAATGAAACATAGCGCCTGCAGAACTGTTTAAGAAAAAAGGTCACCAAGTATTGACTTTGTTTACTTTATTACTCTTTACTGCACGTTGTAGAATTTTTCTTTTAAGTTGAAATATTAAATTTCATTATTTTTTAAAATCATGTATACTTTACAGCATTTCTTTGCATGTACCTAAGACTTTTGCACAGTACTGTATATACAGGACTGTGCAAGTACAGTGGACTTATTTGTCCTCGGACCATAAATCTGTATGTATCTGTATCTGTATCTGTATGAATCTGTGTCTTGAATCCTGGAGTGTTCAAGATGGAGAAGTGCACTAGAAGCTACTGAGGTTCAGGGTCATGACGCCACCTGATAGGTGCAAAGAGCCATAAATATCCAAGTTAGCAATAAGCAAATGAGCCTTGGAATGCTTTGTTTTGAACTTCGAATGAGAACTGCACAAGAAGAGCATGTTCCATATGTGAAAACAGCCATGCTGTGACTGAATGTCTGTAGAACACTAGTAAGATGAAAATTAGGGCTTTTGGAAAATGATGGACAGAAGTACACTCTTTTACTGCCAAATGTACCATGCTGATTTGGCATTTATTCTGACATTTTCATTCTTCTGATAGCAGAGTGATTGGATGATTGGGTCTTTGGTTGAATTTAGCCCTTGTAATCCTTAAAAATTAAACTCTCAGGCAATGGTCTCAATTTTAGTGTCTTTGCTGACAATTCCTGCATTTTGCACTTAAAGGAGTAACAGTTTTAAGGGTTGAGCTATTTTTTTATAGAATAGATAGATATCACCAAATGCACAGAATGTAGTTGACTTGCAGTATATTAAGGATTTATGATTAAAATTGATTATTTTTCTTTTTATATGAATCATATATTTTTGCATGGTTGAGCTTTGTGTGTGTCAATCAATATCACAATAACACTGAAAATAAAGAAAAGAATCACAAAAATCACTTTTCTTCTTCCCATAATCTTCAAGAAACATTCTGGTAACCATGTGATTTGTGGACTATTTTAAATATTCCATTTCATAGTTGCGTCCCACATATAGCTGCATAACTAAAATGTCTGTAAAATATTTTTAAAGTCTATAATGGATGAGTCATGGGAAATGATGTATCTTAGGTTAAGATGATAATTGAATTCACAAAGTAATGTTGGGGTTAGGGTTAGTTTTTCAAAGTTTTTTAATCTAAATGATTAGATTTTATCGTAAATGAACATGTTGGAATGGGATGGGCAAAAAATGCAGTTTTGTAATTGCTGTAAATCAGTTTTTATTTATGTCTTAACTTAACGATCTGAAATATGCACAAAGATCTGTGTGAGGGTTTAAAATATTTTTTACCTTTATTTTAGATACATACACTATATGGACAAAAGTATTGGGACGCCTGACCATTACACCAACAGGGACTTTATTGACATTGCATTCAAACACATAGACTTTAATATGGAGTTGGTCCCCCCTTTGCAGCTATAACAACTTCCACTCTTCTTGGAAGGCTTTCCACAAGGTTTTGGAATGTTTCGGTGTGAATTTGTGCCCATTCATTCTGTAGAGCATTTATAAGTTCAGTCGCTGATGTTGGACGAGAAGGCCTGGCTTGCAAGCTTCGTTCCAGTTCATCCCAGAGGTGTTCGGTGGGGTTGAGGTCAGGGCTCTGTGCGGGCTAGTCAAGTTCTTCTACAACGAAATCATACAACCATGTCTTTATGGACCTTGATTTGTGCACTGGGGCCTTTTATATAAAAGGGCCTTCCCCAAACTGTGTCCACAATGTTGGAAGCATTGTCCAAAATGGCTTGGTATGCTAAAGCATTAAATTTGCCCTTCATTGGAAGTAAGGGCCCTAGCCCAAACCCTGAAAAACAGCCTCACACCACCATCCCTCCACCACCAAACTTCACAGTTGGCACAATGCAGTCAGACAGGTAACGTTCTCCCGGCATCCATGACTCGCCCATCTGACTGCCAAACAGAGAAGCATGATTCATCACTCCACAGAACATGTTTCCACTGCTCCGCAGTCCACAGCGCTTTACACCGCTCCATCTGACGCTTGGCATTGGACTTGGAGATGTGAGGCTTGCATGCAGCAGCTCAGCCATGGAAACCCATTCCATGAAGCTCCAGCCACACAGTTTTTGTGCTTACATTAATGCCAGTGGAAGTCAGGAACTCTTCATCTATAGAATCAGCAGAACGTTCACGACCTTTACGCACCATGGACCCTCCTAGTAGTCATTGACCACACTCTGTGACTTTACGTGGTCTTCCACTTCGTGACTGAGTTGCTGTTGTTCCTAAATGCTTCCACTTGCCTATAATACCACTTACAGTTGAGCGTGGAATATCCAACAAGGATGAAATTTCACGAACTGTCTTATTGCAAAGGTGGCATCCTATAACAGTACCACGCTTAAAGTCATGGAGTTTTTCAGAACAACCCATTTTGTTTCACAAATGTTTGTAAATGGACACTGCATGGCCAGGTACTTGATTTTATACACCTGTGGCGATGGGTCTGATTGAAACACCCGAATTCATTAAGTAAGAGGTGTGTTCCAATACTTTTGTCCATATAGTGTATTTTTAAAAGTAATCTCAGTAGGATCAGTGGGAATCAGCCTTATGCCTCTCTAGGTTTTGTTTGTTTGTTTATTGGGCGTGGCTATGTGGAAGTGAGTGGCTATATGTGAATGAGCCCATTTTTGTGACAAAATATTCATATGGACTGTATGGATTCATGTGAAAGTTGGAGGCTGACTTTTATTAGGTCTACACACCACTCCCAAATCATTTGAAATCAAACATGCAAGAGCAATTCTGTTTTGCATAATATAACCTTTAACTTTGATGCTCAAATCAGATAAATTGAATCTGGGAAGTTTACTCATCTTGCCATATTAATGCTATAAACCCCTAGCTTATTATTCAGTTATTCATCTTAAAGTATATTACTCGATAACTATGAATTATTCAGTAAGTACAGTGAAACTAATTGAGGTATGAGGTAGGTATGAGAGTTAAGAGATGGGTTTATGCCTTGTTTTGGAAAAGTGACTTTTCTGCTGCTTTTGAAATGCCTTTCTGTCACTCTGATGGCTTCAGAAAGTTGATTGGAAAGAGGAATAAATCAGGCTTTCATCTGGATCCATCAACAGATCCTGATAGTTTAAGGATTCAAAATCTAATGTTAATTATAATATATTAGCTAAGATCTTTGTTCATATTATATCAGCAAACATTAACAATACAGCGGTGAAGCACGTGTGGATAGAGCACAGCACCTAATTTGAACGTTATATACCAAGGTATCATAACGATAACGGAAGAAAACAAGCTTACAGAAGTGAAGAAAGCAAGCAGGCAAAGAAAGAGAAAAACAGGAGTGAGTGAACATGCAGAGGTACATATTGAGTGTCAAATGGGACGGAGCGAGAGGCATAAAATTGAGGAGGAATAAAAGAGGGAAAGAGCTGGGTCAGATGGGGAGGGAGGAAAGCGGCTTTTTATAAACAGGTCTCTATAGTAACGGAGGCATAATTTGCTTGGTGGAAGCGTAAGAGTAAAAGAGAAGCATTTACTGACTCTGCTTGAGCCCACCACTGTAATTACTACACATAGAGAGAGAAAGAGAGAGCAAGAAAGAGCGAGATGGGAGAAAGCATTAAGATGTAGGCTAAACCAAAGACAGCTATGGATTAGCCTTCTTATTTTTCAGAAATGTAGAGTGCATTTATGCTGCACGGAATATGTCTGAGGAAGATGGAACCAGTGACGGTGTTGAGATGATCGTCTGAAGCTCGCAGATTTCTTAGCTATATGTCACATATGACTGAATTCAGCTAGACGACATGAATGATTGCACCCACAGCTGAAGTAAAAAAGCAAAAGCTAAAAGAGCATGTCTAAGAGCATATGTAGTATGGAAAGAAGCGGAATTATTTCTAGGCACAGTGTGACGGAAATCTAAATTCCTTTCTATTTGCATATTGTATGTAAAGAGCATGAGATTGCATTAAGGAAACCACGACTGGCATGTAGGTCAGTTTCAATACCCAATTTACTATTGGATTAGTTTTACCGTGCGTGTGTGTGTGTTGTGTTGAATCAAATCAACATTTTTTCATTTTTGATTGTCTCATCTCTACATTCCAATATGTCCATTTGTCCTGTCCATCTCTCAATTTGCATATTAAGAGCCAAAACCTGTCAAACAGGGGGCATTTTCCTCTGCGCCTCACACATTCACACTCACACAATAGCACTCCACTGCTTGACATTTCGATATTCACACACTCTTGATACACTCTCGCTGTCATTCTTGTATCTGCACTGGCAAATTGATTAAACTGAAAGTGCATATGTGTGTGTGTGTGTGTGTGTGTGTGTGTGCGTGTGTGTGTGAGTGTGTTAAGGCCAGTCGAGAGGCAAGTTAATTGCAGTGCAGGGGCTGGTGTGTACAAGCTAGTTGATTACAGTATTAAGGTTTTGGAGAGAGTGTGTACAGCATGTTTGTGTATGTTTGTTGCTGCCAGTCTGCGCATGTAGAGATAACAGGATTAACTGCCCCCCCCAGCTTTCACCATATAACAGGGATGGAGAGAGGAACGAAGTAAAAATGAGGGAGGAAAGAGGGACATAAGTGACACTGATAGGGCTGAAGAATTTATGGAGAGAAAGAGAGAGAGAGAGAGAGGAAAGGAGATGGAGTGGCAGCAGTAAGTCACAGTTGTCATTTACGGGAGTACCTAGCCAGGCTGCTGCATCACTCACTTCCGCTGTCTGTCAGATTCTGCTCTAAGAGATCAATAAAACTTTATTGAAAAAGAGCAAAGTTTAATGGGGGATGCAGTCTGGAGCTGCACCTGAGCGCAGAGTGGAGTGAGGAAGTCTACGCAGGAGTGAATCCTGAAGGAGCACAAGGTGACTGTTCCCCGTTTAGCCCCGATTCTTAATTAGCCCGGCACCGCTGAGACCGCCTGCACCCAGCTCTTCATTTATATAAATCAGAACTCCCCTATGCTTGCAGATATGACCTCCACACAAGCACCCAGCTGCACAAACTACTACCAAGCCCCAAAAAAAAAAAAACCACAGAAGCTGCATATATGCCATCGACCGCTACCCTCTGAAGCGCACTAGAGTGTAACAGTGGTAAACAAGCTGACATGAATGAAAAGGTTTAGCCACAAGTGTCCTTTCAGGCAGGAATATATTACCACTGCCATATTCCTATATTAACACTTATGACCTATTTTTAAAATTTGTAAAACTTAAAGTGGAACGATAAATGGAAAATATTCAAATTTATTTATTTATTATACATTATATACACGCATACATTTACACATACACTGTACAAAATAACCTTAAATGTTAGAAACGCACTACCTGTATGAAACATGTTATTGTTATTACTGCTACTACTACTACTACTAATACTACTACTACTACTACTACTACTACTAGCGGCACGGTGGTGACATGTGGTGGACTAGCGAACTGCCCAGGGTGTACCCTGCCTCTCGCCCGGGTCCTCGTGACCCAGATGGATAAAGCGGTATAGATAATGGATGGATGGATTATTATTATTATTATTATTATTATTATTATTATTACTACTACTATGACAGAGAAGGAGTTTGGGTTATTCTGATGTCCAGATCAAGTCCTTAAAAAAAACAACCCGTTGTTGTAAACATGAAACAAAAAAGTACTTTTCATTGTCACATTCGCTGTCCCATTCTCTCCATCTCTTATATAAACTCACACCTGCCATACCAAGCTGCTGTCAGAAACATTCCCAGGGTAACCTACATTTTATATCCAAACAGATGTCCTAGAGAAATGAAGCAACCATGGCTAAGTACTGAACAGAACCTGAGGGTTAATTAAACAAAAACGCGGGTGGCCTATATAAACCTCGGTGGGTGAAACCTTTAGGATAATTATGCTTTGCGTTCCATGGGAACATGAGGCTCCGCTTAGGTACTGGGAGATTTGCAAAATTCTCCAGAGGGACAAATCTGCAGGGACAAATTTTCCAGAATGTAATCATGTCATATTAATGGTCCATAAGGGGAATTAAACTTAGTTTTTTTTGTTGTTGATGCAGGAAGAGGACATTTAGGATTGATCAAGGCTACTCTCGGCCTGTTGGTGAGAGCGATGGCCTTGGCCAAGCTAGCAACCTGACATTATTTATGGCTGGCAATTTAGCATACAGATGAAAATGAGGGACCACCAGCTGCTGTCGCACACGGTGGTCACGGTGATTACCGCCTCAACACGTGCTCTCATGGGAACTCTGCGATGACAACAAGGCAAATTAATTCTGTCTTTCGCTCACCTGTTTGTTCATTCACATTCTTTCCTTCACACATACACGTACACGTAGTTGATATTTCTCTTCCTCTCATATAACAAGGCTTATTCAGACATTAGAGATATTATGTACATGATTTATAGCTATACACTCCCATATATCCATTCATGCACCAAGTTCAGTCATGCATTTTTCTTCTTCGAGAACTCATACATACGCATGCTGAGTGGCCTATTCAAAATGCACGTTGAATCCCTGTCTCAGCCATTGAAGAAATCCTCCAAAGGCAAGGAAGAAAGAAAAGATATATGAAATAGAGAAAATCATAAACCATTATGTAATATAATAGACTCAGTCTAGAGTCTAAATAAAAAGCATATCTCTTCATTGAGAAAATCACTCCATGTACAATATCATAATTATCCATGACATGATAAAGCGTACCACCTGCGTTCAAAGGAGTAAAGGATATCTCTAAACAAAATCATTTTTAATGAGATACGACATCATAATAACCCATTTCAGGCTTCAGCTATCATATCAGTCATAAAGTCATACCTACAGTCCATTTGATGTCAACATTTACCACAGACAGCTGTTTCTTGTTTTAGGAAGATTTTGGTCATAGTTCATTTAGGAGGTTGTATGCTTTCTCAATGTGGGCTTACTAATGACCATTTAGGAATGAATCGCTTAAAACACTCCCATAAATATTACTTCATCCGTGACCGCTAGCTGTTTTTAGACTGCCCCATCATCCTTGTGTGTGTGATCCAGTTACTAAACATGTATTCCAACCACAATCTGCCAAAACAGCTAGAATGCATTCTGTGTGCACTTTAGAGGATAAGCCATTTATTTTAAGCCTGATTCTGAAATATTCTCATTATTATTAAGCAAACAATTCAGTTCTTCTTATTCTTTTGTAATGTACCATAGATATTGTAGATGTTTTAATAATAGCTAGTTTGTGGGTGAATTTATGTGGATTTAACTTTGAAATGTTCCCAGGAATTCACATTTGATCTTGAAAAATATATAATTATTCTTCACACACTATTGAGGTTTGTACTGCAGCGTTTATAACAGCTTCAGGCATTAAACCACCATCAAAAGCTTCGCGCTATGAGGTTTATACACAGGTAGTTGAATAATAATTGTGGAAAAAAAAATCCAGGCTAACATGACCATGTGGTGAAAACAGTGGGGGGAAACCACAGAAACATTTGGACAATTTAATCAAACCTACTAAACGTTTCTTCGTGTAAAGATGAAAGGTTTAGTTTGACTGTGAAGGAATGTTTAGACTGACAGAGACCGAGAAAGAATCAAAGAAAGATAGAGAGATAGAGTTGTGCTACTCTGATGAAAAAAATAAATATACAAGTATTAGATGTTGAGGAAAACGGTTCGACCTAAGTGGAATACACAAAAGATACCAATATTAAAGGCCCACTATGTGGGAATGTAAGTGGATCTATTAGCAGAAATGGAATATAATATTCATAAGAATGTTTACATTTGTGTATAATTACCTGTAACTACGACTCATGTTTTTGTAAACTTAGAATGAGCCCTTTATATATCTACAAAGGGGCATGGGTCCACTTCTACGGAGCTGCCATGTTACACAGATACAGTAGCCCAGAATGAACAAAGCTCTATAAAGCTCCTTCTGCTTTTCCTGTTTTTACAAACAGCGTGAATCCTGAAGGAAGCATCGGAAAGATGGCATAAAAGAAGAAAGGGAAACCAAGAAGAAGAAATAAGAGGAATCGGTGTTTGCTGGTGCTGGTTAACAAGTTTGAGAATCCATTTTTTTAAAAATGGACGATCATACTTATTATTTAGCACCTAAAAAGCAAGGGAGTGTGAATGTAAGTACTAGGAAGTGCACTATCCTAACACTATACATGTGACAGCCAGCGCACGTTCTAATACATGCTTGGAAAAGGGAGGGGTAAGGGAGGGGCATTCAGTTGCTTGAATCCTCTATAGTGGACCTTTAAGACATGCAATATGCAAATTTAGCTAAATATGGTAATAGTAAACACAAAACTGCTATTGTCAGAGATGATTGATGATTTAGGGAGAGATATTATAATGGCAGAAATTTTGTAACATTTCATGTTATACAGGGGGCTGACATTTTATGAGTCAGAATTAAGTTTGCATATGTTACTGTGATTAAATAAGGAAAATTATAATTTTAAAACATATTAGATTCTTTAAAATGAAACAGTGTTTTCCATTAAGAAAACTAAAGCAAGTGTGAATTGAATTAGTTTAATGACTAAGAACCAATTACTTGGGAAAAGGAGAGGAAAAACGAATAATTTAATAGTAATTAAGTTTAGTGAAAAATCATAGGTATACTGCGATGATATGAAGCCTCCATGTGCATACTATTTTCATCCATAGTACATTATCTATACAGACAGGCACACCAATAAGACTGGCTGTCAAAGTGCTCACAACTGCAAACTGGAAATATGGCAATAAAAAATAAAATATCACTAGCAAAATATAACAATAAGTTAATGCAATTATGGAGTATTTTTTTGAGTTGGGAAGGTGTTGCCCTGGAACAAGGAAGAGCTGTGGCCAATATTTAATAGTACAGGTTACAACAAGAGGAAATCTAGTGCTAGTATGATCCAGTCAAGCGCAGAGGAAATGCTGGGATGGAGCCACTATAAAGTAACCATAGGGGATGCAATTCATCAATAACCTCCCAGTGGAGGCACATGGGCACACACTTGAGCTTGGGATGTGAGCAATCGAAGAAAGAGCAGCTTAAACACCAAAGATCAGAGGATCTTTGATGGAGGCTGGAGTAGTGGGGAAAGTGATGGATGCCAGTAGTGCAAGAATGACAACAAAGAAGGAGCAGTAGGCTTCAGCAGCCTGCTGTAAGTGCAGAAAGGACAAAGACAATAAGGAGAAAATAAAAGGAATTATACATTGTCTTGAGCAGCTATTGGTCCCAAGTAGCGGCAAAAGGTCCATCTTGGGCGCTGAACCAAATAGGCTGACTTCATAGGTTCTGGCATGGCAATATTTCCTAGACCTTTCTAGACCTTTTCTAAACTTCAATACTGTCTAGAACTCCTAGCTGCCCTGTTGGCACTGGCCAAGACACAAGGTGGGATCAGGCTTGAAGTAATTGGAAGGTACACTCAGGACACCAGATGGCACAGCTGCTGGTATGCTAAGAGCCTGACAGTCAGGGTCAGCGATGTCTCAACAAGGTGAAAGTGACAGGCTCAAGATTTAGATCCTGACTGGAAGCTGGCAGGACAATAGCCTAATTTTAGCAGAAGTCCAGTGTGACTGCAAAGCCCGAGGAGCCACATATGCGGCGGCTGGAGGAACCACAGAGGCTGCGGCCAGAGGAACTTAAGCTGTCGATGCCAGAGTGACTGGAGTCAGTGACAGCAGGAGTTGACACAGGAATTCCAGAAGCACAAAGGGAGCCCAGGAAAGAGGAGAGATGAGAATGGTGCGAGACTAATCTCCCATGAAGTGCAGATCAGTTTGACCTGGAACCTGAATTGGACTGATGTGGATATGGCTGAAGCTAGGAACACAGGTAGCAAAGACCTGAAGGGGACATTACAAAGATTGTCACTGCTATTATTCCAGCTGCAAAGAGAAAGCCTGACTGACTCCGAGATGGCTTCCCTCACACTGGGCACATCGACTGCCATGGAGACCTCCCACATGCCAGCTCATTATGAGTCATCTTCTCTTCACTCCCATTGTTGCTATTCAAAGTTAGCAGTGAGAGGCACAATGATAACCATACTGCTCGAGACCCGACTCTGCATTGTCATGGGAACTGGAACAGCTTTCCCTTAATAGGCTTCTTGCTGACTTCTCTTCTTTCTGGCTGGCCAAACTCAGCAAGAACGACGGGAGTAATGAAGCTACACTCTTAGAAAATGTAGAAATTTAGAACCCCCTAAGGGTTCTTCAGCTGTCCCTCTGGGCAGACCCTTTATGGATTTATGTAGAACCCTGTAACAGATTGTTTCTTTATCACAAAGGGTTCAAAGTACAAATCCTTTTTTGGAACCCTTAATTTTCTGGCCTTTTTCTGAGAGTATAGAACAGTGGAAGCTTTTATTTTAGCTCCTTTAGGGCCTCCCGAATTAGAGCGAAAGCCAACTTTTGAGCTTTACCCACTGGGTATGATAAAGACCAATTTAGCTTCTTGCAATAGAGCAGTACCTAACTTCCTGCAATATTATATAGTAGCAGAGGGAGTGAAACCCATGGCACCAACTGAGAAGCTGGTTTTACTCACCAGGGAGCTCAAGTAGGGCATTCAGAAAGAGTGATTAGAGCTCAGGTTCTAGCATATTCACTGTATTAATGGTGAATGAAATTAAAGAGAATAAAGGTCTCATTTTTATTTCACTATACACAGAGAAATAGCAAACAACTCTCTTTCTCTTTCCCGAGGATTATGGCTAGGTGAATTGTAATCAGGTCAGGACTCATACCGACCTAGGTTCAGGTGTTCTGAATTGTATAGCGAGGCAGATTACAGTATACTAACACTGGCTCTAGATTCTACATTCCAAAGCATCAAGTTGCTGTCGAAAATGTAATGGGAATTATTGAGAGGAAGGCAAGAGGAAATGGCCTTCTTCCTACCTCCATTCAAAACAAAACAAGTCCATTGTTTCAAAAGGAAAAACAAATACACAGATACAAATGGTCATAATAATGGTTAAAATACCAGAAGCGAGGATTAAGACGTTTAAGGATTTTAAATAAGGTGAATTAATCGAATAGGCAACATACATACAAACACACACTCACAGTTTTTGAATAACTCCACTATAGCCTGCTCTCACATGACATGAGTTTATCCTTTATGTTTAGGACAATGAAAACAACCAATCGTGTTGAAAATTTTGTGGGAAACAAGCTACAGGAAAATAGCTCTAGTGGTTTATGTGACAGTACTGAAGGAGGGGCACAAACCAGATCGGTAAGCCTTATATGTTTGCCTTTTGATCGGATTTTTACCTTGAAAACCTAACAAAAATACAGGAACAACGGGTCATAAATCGACAAGCAAAGAAAGAATCACATTTGAGCCTTGATCATTGATTCAGCATTTTTTATTTATATATATGTAGCCTATTAGTGTACAAAGGGTTTTTTAAATGTTCATTTAGTACATGCTGGCTAATATGTGAATCTTAAAATGATGCACAAACTTGTCTTTCTCTGTGAAAAATCTTCACCTGCTAACAGCAAGGTGAAGTCAACATCATGTATATCAGGAATAGAATCATTCACCAGCCTAAAAGTAGAGGGTTTGGACATCCAAAAAATTGTGTTTAGGAGGTTTTGATGACTAAAAAAAACACACTCAAAATATAAGGAACAGAAAAGTGATTTATTTACAACTATAACAATGGATTAGAAAGATTGTATGAATTTGTTTTTTACTAAACTGATTTGCTCTCAACTTTATATTATTATTATTATTATTATTATTATTATTATTTTATTATTATTATTAGGTGCAACATATAAGCAATTAACCAACATTGGTTAAGGATAATTTAGAGTACCAATCTAGTGTAGATGACAATAGATGTGAAGGAGATGTGCTGGACATGTACAGTATCGAGTATATAGTTGTATATGACATACAGTATATGACATATAATAGGTACAGTGGGGTCCAAACATCTGAGACCACTAGTGGCAGTACTTATATTTTAATCTTTTTTTTAACTGAATACATTTTTTCCATTACAAATTATATTATATATTATAATAGACATATTTATTTCTGAATTTCTATTTTGTATTTGGTATTTTCCTCATTTGTTTTAATAACAGTGTGAACCTGGGCTGGCATTGACGCCAAAGGTTTGTGCAAAACCTGACCATCACACACCCATATGTGCTTTCTGAACATCCCATTCCAGGTTTAATCCCCCTTTGCTATTATAATAATGCTCCATGCTTTTGGGAAGACTTTCCACTGGATTTTGGAGCATGGCTGTGGGGATTTCTGCTCATTCAGCCACAAAAGCATTAGTGAGGTCAGGCACTGATATCGAGCAAGAAGGCCTGGGGTGCAGTTGGTGTTCCAGTTCATCCCAGAGGTGTTCAGTGGGGCTGAGGTCAGGGATCTGTGCAGGCCACTTGAATTCTTCCACTCCAACCTTGGCAAACCAGGTCATCAGGGAGCTCACATATCATGATGGAATAGGTTTGGACCCCTTACTTCCAGTGAAGAGAAATAGCTATAGAATACAAAAACATTCTAGAATTGAATTGTGTGCTTCCAAATTGGCGGCAAATTTTTTTTGGACAACTGGCACATGGGGTGATGGTCAGGTGTCCACATACTTTTGGCCATGTAGTGAATATCAGATCAGATCCATCGGAGTATAGCCTTTTGTACAAAGGAGTTGATCAATATCATAAATTTGCTCACATTTATATTGTGACCTAGGATTAGTGTAGAATCTTGAATTTTTCCATTATTGTTTTTTAAATAATTATTCCATTATTATATTTTCCAATATTATTTCCATTATTTAAAAAGTTTCAGAATTCTAAAACTTTCTTTTATTTCCAGTTGAAAACAAAAAAACTGCATAATGATATACAATATACTTAGAAAGAATATATTTCTTTTATAAAATGGCTCACACACACACACACACACACACACACACACACGCACACACACACTGTTATAGCTGTGTCTAAAAAACATATATATTCTAAAAAAATGTTTTTACAAAAGTAACAATAATAATAAGTATACTGTTTTAGAAATAGTAAATAAATATACTGTAAATAATATACTATACTTTAATAGTATACTATACTATACTATAATAGTAAATAAATATACTGTATTTATATATTTTATATATTCCTATTAACTATACATTTTCATAATTTGCCTGTTGATGGTGAATTACGAAAATTTAGTTAGTAGGAATATATAAAATATATAGAAATTCAGATATCAGGAGAAAATCCTGACAACCGGTGTAAACATACAAACAGCCAACAAGCGATCTAAAGAGAGTGACGCGTACCGTACCAGCGCGCGACTCACCTCCAAGCCGTAGCTCCGCCTTTGCTGCCACGCGATTGGTCTAAAGTTTAGGCGGCCCCACCCTCTGCCTCTTACCTCTCGCGCAGTTTCTTCCAAAATTAATCAGCGACCGGAGACGCGTCAAATCACCGTCAAGTCTCAACGGCTGTGATTTCCAACTGCTCGTTGAACGCAAACTGCTTCCCTTTGCTCTCGGTATCTGCGATCAGGAGTACAGTTTACAGAAGCGCAAGAGTTGGAGTTACATTAGATTTCCAAACTTGGAAAAGTGAAAATATGCCAACGCACGGAAACGCCTGGGGCTTAGAGAAATACGTCTGACTTGTAATTGTTCGAGTTGCTCTGTTTTCGTTTTCGTTGCTGAACGCCGAGAAAATAAGCAAACCAAGCTGCCCGGATACTCCTGAAGTCTTCTGCCAGACGTCTGAAAGTTTCTGAAGGTGCATTATTGAGTCAGTTCATTGCCTCACTGCTGCTCAAACTCCAAATCTCATGAGAGAGTGAATATTCTTATTCTTCTTGGATTTGGATGCAGATATGAGTTTTCTCCGGCACTCTGGACCTTCACACGTCCTCACATTATTGATTTTGCTCATGCACGTGCTCTCAAGTGCATTGGCAGAACGACACCTCGTCTACTGGAACTCCACCAACACCAGGTAAAATCACACCTCACTGGACATCTTATTACATACAGTGTTGTAGGCTGTATAAATAAACAAGATGAAAGTTTGGGCCACTGCTCGGTTCAGATGCATGAATTCAAGGTGACATGACTCGTCTTGTACTCTTATAAACATTGTTGTATTTTGTCCACTTCTCTACAGACTCTTTGTCCACTCTTCCGTGGACTGCCACCCGTCCGAACGTTTAGAACGTCACAGCCCTTCAGATCTGACCTCAGTTCTGTCACACTGAAGCCAAACGTATCAAAAGAACCAACTTGACAAGTGACTAATCATAGAACTACTTTCCAGCAGTGATCATCATGATGAGCCCTGTTCCTGGAGCTCTTTGTACAGATTTGAACAGCTCAGATCAGGTTCGTCTGGAGAGGGTGTGTCGGATTAGGGTTGGGACTGAATGCTGAATCTCCAGAAAGAAGGTTGATGATCACTGCTTTATAGGCGTTGTTGATACGAGGCTGCTGTTAGTGTGTAGAGTCACACAAATCTGGTGTGTTTAAGAGGATGTGATGTGATGTACTTTATTGAGCCTGGCTTTCCAGGTGTTGTGTGAGCTCTGATTGGCTGTTCAGCTTGCAAAAGGCCTGAAGGACTAAGTGAGCTCCACCCAACCCAGGAAGGCATGGCCAAGTAACTGCTGTACACACACACACACACGCACACACACACACACACACGCACACACACACCGGACTCTGTCTTCAGAATCTTGAAGCATGGATGTGTGTGTTTCCTTTATTCCTGATGAGAACTTTAAAAGTAATCATACATTTAAGCACAAATTGCTAGAAAGCATTTTTTTGCTACTGATATTAAAGTTAAGCCCTGGACTAATTAATGTAGTAAATAAAACAACAGCATCATTAATAACACATGAGAAGAACCAATATATCGAGATGGCAAAATCCTAAATAATATATAAGGTATGTATTATAAAAAGTCATAAAACACAAATGTTGGCCCAGCAGATTTATTAAACCTCTTATGCATTTGGATTGCTGTATAATCCGTTGTGCTTTTGTTTTGGAAAATGAGCACGCGTTATGGGGGAAAAAAAAAACCTTACAAAACAGAAAAATATAGCACTGATTATAAAGGCAAAGAGATGGATTGAATCGGGTCGGGGGACAAACAAATGGATTCTAATACTCAACCAGGCAAGTCTCAAGAGCCTGACGAGCCCGAGCTCTCACGGCTTTTTTTTTTTTTTGGATCGGCTCTTTAGATCATATATCTACCTGCATTTCTACCATTTTGCTCTGCTTGCCTTGTTCACTGTCTCTTCCTTCTGCCTTATTTAATCCACACATACTTTATGCTGTAAAGTGTTTTGATTTGCGTAATTCAGAGCACAGTAAACACAGACTGCAGCTGGATCATTTGCAGTCAACTGGTCTGTTGAAAAGAAAGCCAGACCGTCTTTATAAGAGCTAAGCAAAGAGGAGGGAGAAATAATACATAGAGCACAGAAGAACATAGCGTTATGGTTTCTGATATTTATCATAGTCTGACCACACAGTTTAAAAAAAAAAAAAAAGAAATTTGCATATTTGTCTACCTCTGCAGAGTTTGGAAAGCATAGCTAAGAGAGGTTGATGATTCAACTCACCATTATTCAGAGTATTATATTTATTATCGAGTTTTTATTATTAGCATTATCCTGTTTGACTGGTCTCTTCAATTTAATGGATTTATTCCAAACCTCAATAAATCAGAAACAAGGATAACCTTAATTAATTAATTATTTATTTTTTGGTAAATGGGCACAACTAAAAAGCTGTTATTCCAAGAAATTATCAAAGAGTATTATTGTGCGCATTTAAATAATGTTTATATAGTCGAGTGTTTATCAGATATATCTGTACTGACTGAGGTGACCTGTGTTTTGAGAGCAACAGAAACGTAAATATAATATGAATAGAATAATAGCAGAAAGCATAACAAGCATTACACTTTTCTGTAGAAAATCCTGTTTGAAAAGCTTAACAGTCTATTTCACGCATTGCGTCTGGAAATACCAGTTTTCTGTGAGGCGACCTGGAATCACTTTTCATGCTATATCGTCAGACTAGTCTCCTATATACTCCCATTATTATTAGCGCAATAACAAACACGATGCATGTATACGACAGTGATTTGCGTGCTACATCTGTAAATCCGTTCGCTCTGTTTCTCATCGCTGTATCTGCATGGGCTTATAAAGAAGTGAGTGTCCTGATTTTTTTCATTCAGTCAGAGATGAAGGAAAGAGTCTTTCCCTTTTTTTTAACGTTCCTCGCTGTCCGCATGTCGTAAAAAGCCACGTGGCCAGGCGTGTGCCAGTAATATGGAACTGGAAAACCCTAAATGCTTCTTTTCTCGATAAAGCGTGCGCACACTTTTTTTTATTTTTTAAATGACCGGTCAAATCGTCAGTATGTCTGTAACAGTTTTGACAGTGTGATGCTTTGATGACTAGATTGTTTCCTGGCACACAGAGCAGCGATTTTCCTAGTGGAAGCCCCACCTCGAAAAGGCTGCTGTTTTGTATTTGATTGTATGTCATTAAGAAAGCGAGAACGCGAGCTAGGAATCGGTGCGTTCGGGTGCCATGTTTTCGCCTGCCCGATTGCATCACGGCATGGCTGCCTGGAAATGGTTTCTAGAACGATCCGTCTTCCCCTTCCCCGCTCGCACAGCTCGTACCACTCACAGTCAAATGTCTGCTTTATTCTTTGCTATTTTCCTCATAGTCTCACTTGACTCCGAGGGACCTGGAGGAGGAATGCAACACTTGCGGCTGATGTTATTATTGGAAAGGTCGGAGATGGTCTGTTAGGTAGGGAAACTTTAGAAGACGCAATTCTTTCTTAGCTTTCCGAACTCCTTCCTCGCTCTTCTTAAGAAGTAATGTATAACATCATAAGGAACTTGACACACTGACTGCATAGACTGACATGTAGGTCTGGGTATTTTCTGTCTGTGACTCACTTATGTAGCAAGCTTGGACACATTTCTAGTTATGAAACTCTTTCTCTCTCTCGCAGTCGCGCTGTCTCTTTCTTTAGCCCCGCCTTCTTTAAATCTGTCGCTGTTTTTGCTTGTGAGGTTGAATAACAATCATGCTACATTTTTTTTTTTTTAATTTCTCATGCACTAATTCCTCATGTGAAGTCCAATTGTGTTTATGCCTAAATGAATCCGTTGTCTTAAGGCCTGGATAAAAGCCTGTCCCTGTCTCCACTTGTTTTTGTCTCTCACACACGCACACAGACAATGCCTGTACATTTTGCTTCGCTTATAGCGTAGGGGGCGGGACGGGACCGCGATGCACACGTACCGCTCAAATTAGCTTTCCGAACACCAACTGCAATTTCTCTTGTGATTGCTCCGAATTCTGAAGGCTAACACTCTTGTGCGCCTCCTCCTTTCGTAAACTGCCAGTTACTAGAACTTGCGAGCTGCAATCAAGAGACCTACTTCTAAATAATTACCTTCCTGTTTGTACCCCCTTCTGGAGGCTTCTTGTGCTTTTTGATTCTGCTCATGAAGAGAACTTTGCTTCTCTATTGCTTACAGATGGCAGCTTTTATAGGCTGAACCTGCAGACCAATATATTTCAGCGTATGCTGCCTAACAGCACGTCTTGCTCGGTCTTAATTAAGATAAAGCATGCAGCATCTCCTCTCTCGCATGTTTATTGATCTTCGAGACCTACCGTGTGATAGCGGTGCAATCAGAAAGGTAGCCTTTTCATAATGATGAAGCTTGCTCTGGTTATAATCGTGAGCTTGTTTTAAAAGCGTGCTTGCGAAAATTCTCCCCTGCAAACATTCATCTATCACTCTTCCCTCTAAAGGACGCCCGAGTCACTGGGGATTGGGAAAGTTCTGAATTGTGCAGAGCAATTTTTCAGGCCGCTTGCCCTTAACCGCACTCCCCCAGACGTATTAGCCTACTACAAACTGCACCGGAGCTACATTTCCACTTCCAAGACATAACAGCCTGGAGATATATGCTACACTTATTACCGTAGACCAGGAAAAAAATGATGATAAAGTCTGCCCAGGCTCATGCAGAGTCTCACCTTGAAATTTTCCCCGCCATCCTCCGTCAGAAGGGGTTCAAATGCATCTGTTTAAGGTCATCGTTTTATATATGTATGAGATGTGGGTGATTAGGGCTTGTCGGATAGCCTGCGCCTGGATCGGCGCGGCAAAGAAAGCAGGCTTCCTGGATATTTGGCTAATATCGATAGCCATTCTCCATGCAGATGTTATCTGCCACGATGCACCATTATCTCGCACCTCCATATTGACCAGTAGCGCTTCTCTCAGCAGGGTCGAGTCAATATCATGCAATTTTGCTACCCTTCGGATGCCCTGTGTGTGTGTGTGTGTGTGTTTGTGTGTGTGTGGCAGTCAGGGATTGGATCAGTGTGTCTGCTGTGAGACTAAACGAAGCGTTTTTCTGCATACTGTGTGTGTATGTGTTTTTTTTTTTTTTTTTTTATATATATATATATAATGCCGTGTGTATGCAGGCGAATCGGCTTCTGTTTTGATTGAGTGAGCATGTAGAGCAGGAAATAATACGATTCGCAGCATCGCGTCTACAAGCTCGTGCGAGTTTTTCAGTTCTCTTGACATTTAAGCCTGGAGCTGATGCAACAGCATTAAAGTGAATCTGCATGAATCACTATTCAAGAAACGATTTGGAAACGCCTGATTGTACCTTCATTTTTGAGCTGCGTTTCATTGCGGCGTAACGGATGATTAGCTGTAGGGTTTGTTAAAAGGGACAAGGTCAGAACGCACCCGCTCCTTCGGAACAACGGAAGGCCTTTTCCGGCATCATCCGGAAATCTGAAAATGAACGGTGCTAGATGTGCAGCTGAGACACACAGATATGTGTTCTGGAAAGAAAATGGCCACCTTCGCCACATGTTTACACTGTGTTTTGACCCCTTTCCCAACGCACCACTCGTTCAGTCACTCTTCGAGAACCGTAGACTCGCTGTGGTAAGTGCATGTTGATTGGACCTGTGGCGTGTGGAGCCGTTCTCTCGAGCTGTAGGGGTTCCTGAGTGTTTCTGCGTGTCTGAGTGAATAGTGTGTGTCAGGTGCGCTCAGTAGGGTTTGTTGTCGATTGAAGCCAAGCGTTTTTTTTCGCTCTTTTGTTCTGAATGCGAATCCCGCCAGGTTTCTCCGCCCCTTCGTCCAGAAACCCACCGCGAACTCCAAGCACACACACTCTCGGGAGAAAACCGAATTACGGTGCGCTGCCGAGGTATTACCGCGTTTGTGAAATGATATTTGAGCGTAACGGAGAGGTATCCGCCGAGATATTCCATTTGCACCGTTGCCTGTCATGGGGATCAATTGCGAATTGGCAATCTTATTGACTCTGGTTTTCTTTTTTTCTCTCCAGTCTAAGCTCGTGCAGTACAAAACGGATGCTGTCAAGCATGTATGGTATAAAAAAAGAACGCTGCGTGTTAAATTAACCCTGGCGATATTAACGCGTGACTGTCTTTCCCCTGCAGTGCGGCTCCCAGCTCTGTTTGGCAAAGAATCTTTCTGCTCGCATGCTCCAGCTCTCAGAACATGTGTTGCTCTTGTTTCTGCTGGTCTGTTTGCTTTAGATTAGGAGAGCAAAGCATGCACATGCTCACACACCTCAGGCCACACTTCACCAACAATAATGACTAACTTTGCCATTATTGTTCCTGTGTACATGAATGTGTGTGTGTGTGTGCACAAGAGAATAGGGCAAGAAGGAAAACTTAGAGCAAGCTATGCATATTATTGCTCTTTATTTATTCGTCCGAGCTCATGTTAACAGTATAGCCAGATTATTTGCATGCTTCAGCTATAAATAGGAAAGATTTATGTACTTGTCAGGCTTTTTTTATTCTAAAAACATTTCAGAATCCATACATGTACATGAATGAGATCCTTCCACATTACGTAAATCTTCCTTTTTTAAAATTTTTTTTTTTTAAACTGGCTAATCTTTAACCGTGGGTCATATTTCGATAGCAGCTAGTTGGTTAAAGGTTAATAATACACCTTGGACAATAGCGCTCGTATCATAGTTACCCATTACGCAATAGCACTGATTGTGTTTCCTACAGTAGGGCCACGTATTAGAAATGCAGATCTATGGGAGGTCCGAAATAATGATCCAGCGTGCTGCAGGTTATAATCCAGTAAACGATACTTTTATTACCTGTTTTTACACAACACGCCATGCAGCACCATTACCTTGCTACCTCCTGAATGCCAAATGGCTTCGACTAAATTACGCAAAAAGCTTTGAAGCGTAAAGATGATGATTGTACGCTAGAAAGAGTGATACAGATCGAGATGTGCTGTGATGGAAAGTGATAGTGATGCTAGTTCTATAATGAAAATTGCAGGGCTGCGTCGCTTTTGGAACAGCGCTGTGTGGTTGTCCGTGCTGGAGGAAAAAAAACCCCAAAACAAAACCCATCCCTCCAGTGTTTACTCCAGCTTTATGCGTAATTACGAGGGGCCATGTTGCATGCATCTGTAATGCATTATAATGTATGCGGTGTCGTCCGGTTTGTGTTTGTCTCCAAAGTGAATGCTTGTACAGTATAATTTGTGGATATATCACCGAGTGGCATTTTTTTTGTGGGTTCAGATTTAAAGCACAGTTTCTTATCTCTGCACGCTCTTATCTAAATGGAGGGTCATTTTATTTTTCTCGTGCAACTTTCCTGTCATGAGACTTTTTTATTTTTTATTTTTAATTTTTTTTATTTTTTTAAAACTCCAAGCCTTTGAAAGTGTCCGTTTTGTTCTTCCCGAGTTTGGACGTCAGAGAGCGCACATTAATTTTATCGCTTCGTGCTTACATGGCCGGTTCATGTTTCAATTTGTAATTCATCATTCCATTTTTCTCTCTCCATTAACCCCAGCATAGCTCTCTCTCTCTCTCTCTCTCTCTCTCTCTCTCTCTCTCTCTCTCTCTCTGTCTCTCTCTCTCTCTCTCTCTCCTGAGATGGAAAAGACATTATGCCCGTGCTGGATGGATGGAGGCGAAGACAAGAAGGAAAAAAGGCATTAGGCAGAGAAGGGAAAGAAGGTGGAAGGTGGCAGAGAATGAGTGAACAGCTTTCGGTTCCCTAAACTGCATGGCAGAAGGCTCTAGGGAAAAGGGGACGAGGTGAGGGAGCAAGGGAGGAAAAGATGTCGGCGGGTATTACTGTCAGTGTCAGGATGGAGGAGTGGCGAGGAAAAAAAAAATAACACACTTTCTGAGACTGAAGGGAGGACATTAGGGATGCGTATTCAATTTCAAACCTGTGTGTGTGTTGTGTATTGTTGTGGTGGTGTAGGTGTTTACATTTACCTGTAATTATATAATTATACAAGAATGGGCTCATGTGACTTAATTATTTTAATGGTTGAAAATGTGTGCCGAGTGTAATGGGGTGGGTGTGTGTGTGTGTGAGAGAGAGAGAGAGAGGGGAAACAGTTATTTTGTTTTAGTTGAAATTGTACCCTTTGGAATGAGTGGTATGTTGGGTATGGTGTGGTGAGTGAAATGCCTTACATATCAGTCTGTTTTAATAAGGATCAGAGTTTCGGGAACGTGTGTGTGCTTGCGCATGACTCGTACAGGAGTTGCATTACATGTGTGTGCAGGTTTGGGTGTGTTGTATCGATAGTTATTGTAGTACTTTGAACTGGCGATTCATGATTTTCAGGTTGTTAAAACTGATTTATCGTGTGTGTGTGGGAAACATGGCATCGAAGCAAAGCCAACTTGATGTTTGTGCTATTTGTCAAGCAGATTGGCCTGTTGAAGTGTCTACTCTGTACAATCGAGCACTCCTGCTGAGGCCTCGGAATAATAACTCTGGTGGAGGGGCCACATCAGCGGCGTTATTATTTGAGGAAATTGGACTGAACAAATATTTCATTTTTCAGTTGCAAAATTAAATGCGTGCGGGGAAAAATCAGCGCGGATGAAAATTTGCATCGAGTCAGCTGCGACAAGCCAGCAATACTCTCAGGCCGCATCCGGTGTCTGTCTCGTCTCTTTAACAACATCAGCATGGCGTTAACGCACACACACACACACACACGCCTACAGGCACCTGTCTGCAGTGATACAGGAATACCTACATTACCCCGGCGTGTGGGACGAGGAGAATGTACTGCCCGTGTGTGTAATGATGGCGCATCTCTTCCCTTGCTCCATTTAGAAGAAGTTTATTGCTGCTGTTTTGATAACATGCAGGTTCATTACAGAACAAAAGTGCATTTTAATCTTGTACATCATTACCACTATATATTGTCCTTGTTGTTAGTGTTTCTTTTTCACACCTGCATACGCTGTGACTCTTTTTATTGAGCTGTGTGCTTAAACCTGCTACTGCTGACTTGTGCAAAATGGCGTCTAAGTACTTTAAACACTTATAAACAATGAATATTTGGTCTGCAGTTAGTACAAGCAGTATTGCTATGATGGCGTTTGTCTACAGTTGCCATGAGAACTTTAGGACTGCAGTTGCTACAAACGGTTTTGCACTCAAGACTCAACATATTAGACTTGACGTTAAAGCTATAGTGAAATGCCTGGTTACACATGTACTTTTTGACCATACAGCACCCAGTTATAGAAGCAAGTTATTTTTAATCACACTATCCGGTGTCACCCACAGGAGGACGGGTTCCCTTTTGAGTCTGGTTCCTTTCTCGTGTCGTCTCGGCGAGTTTTTCCTTGGATCCGTCGCCTCGGGATGTCTCGTTAGGGATATATTAAGAAGTTCATATGTTTATAATTCTGTAAAATCGGCTTTGTGACAATCTCCATTGTTAAAAGCACTAGTCAGATGTATTTGAATTTGAATTTATATTAGAAAAACGTTCACAATTCGGCTTGTATAAAAGGGGATACTCATCACACCCGTATGCGGTTCTTCCCTAAACTGTTGCCACAAAGTTGGAAGCAGACAATTGTACAGAATGCCTTTGTATGCTGTAGCATTACAATTTCCCTTCACTGGAACTAAAGGTCAAGCACAAAGTCCAGCATGACGGCACCTCTGTGCACAAAGAAGGCTCCATGGTTTACCGAGGTTGGAGCGGAAGAAGTCGAGTGCTTAAGCACAGAGCCCTGACCAGTTCAACACCAGTGAACTTTAGGATGAACCGGAACACTGACTGACAACTGACACTCCAGGCCTCCTCAACCGACTTAGTGCCTGACCTCACCCATGCGCTTGTGGATGAGTGAGCGCAAATCCCCACAGCCACACGCTACGTAATGTAAACGCATGCAAAATCTAGTGGAAAGCCTTCCCAGAAGAGTGGAGGGTGTTATTAATGTGGGGGACCACGTCTTGAATGCGGTGTTCAGCAAGCACATATGGTCAGATGTCCACAAACGTTTGGCATATGGTGTATTTGTAAGTTTGCAATGTTGTCCGGCACAAAATTCAGAAGAATTCACATTGTGTATGAAATGACTCATTATGAAAAAATCAGTATTGCGTCAGGGCAGGAAAAAAAACACTGGAAGGAAATGTTCCTGTGAAAACTGCTATGAGAAACTGTTGCAATAGTAACTCCTAGTCAGAGCTGGAATTTGTCAGAGCCGGAGATTTTCTCAAGCGGACGTCATATGCCAACTCGGATTCATCAACGTGCTTGAAAAGAAGTACAGACGCCGCCAATTTTGGTTCGGCTTAACAAAGAGCTGCAGGCATCCTAACGGTTTTCTCCTTTCCCCTGCACAAGGTCTTGTTTTTTAACTAGCTCTACGCGGTTCCCCTCTGAGAGACAGAGACCCGTGGAGAGCTTGTAATCTCTCACCGCAGGCTTGTGCAACCAGCGCACTCATGGATCATAAACGTTTCTCCACTTCAACAAGGCTGTAGCTAGACTTAGCCAGATAGCTGGATCCATCGACTCTGTGCCGAACGAACACGGTTAGACATAGTTTTGCTAGGAGCGATTTACCTCACAACACGGCAGCAGATAATTACATCCTCTGAGACGTACTAAACAGTAAAATCATACTAAATAGTATGCAAGTAGTGTCATTGATATTAAGGCATTTGATGTGTAAAGTGTGTTTTTCATGACAGAACCTTGACTTCTCATCGAATATGTATGACTTTCAACCGTCAGATTAATTCACATTGAGTTGGAAGAGCACAACTCCGATTGGGGTCGGGCTTGTCATAAAAGCTGTTCCAGAAGTCTTATTCTTAGTCTTGAGTCTTATTATGGATTAGTGACAGTTGCAGAAGTTAACATATAGTTGTCATGGACACATGGTCATGGGCTTTCACTGATTCCTTTGAACTGTTCTTTTTCTAAGGAAAAATGACTGTACAACGTACATCTTTAATAGATTTGGTGCACACATTTTTAATTGATTTGATTTTCTAAAGTCAACAGGGGGTCAAAATTATTTGTGTAGGGTCGAACGTGTACATAAAGCACACCTAAAAAAATGTCCCTTAGCAAATTTCACTTGGACCAGATACTTTTAGCAGACAAGCTTCTAGCAGAAGCCTGATTAGATATTTGACCATTGTTCTTTGACCATTGCGGAATTGGTAGGATTTAATTAAATTTGTGCGTTTCCTGGTACGGACCCGACTTTTAAACACACGTTTTCGATAAGTTTGAGGTCAGGACTTGTTTTAATGTTAGCCTGCTTTATCCATTCCACAACCAGCTTTGATGTGTGTTTGGGGTCACTATTCTGTTGGTACAGCCAACTGTGTCCAAGTTTCAACTGTCTAGCTAGTGGTTTGAGGTCATGCTGAAGAATTGCCAGTTCCACAGGCAGCAGAACAGCCCCAGAGCATGATGATACCTCCACCATGCTTAACAGTTGGTACAGTGTTCCTCTGGTCATTGTGGCCAAACAACTCAAGCTTTGATCATAAAACTTCCCTCCAGAAGCTTTCTTTGTCCAACTAGTCAGCTGCAAACTTTAGTGAAGCTTGAAGATGTGTGATTTTGGAGCAGGGGCTTCTTTGTCAGGCAGCAGCCTCTCAGTCCATGGTGATGTAAAACTTGCTTGACGGTACACAGTGTTCCAGCAGCTTCCAGTTCATGGCAGGTCTGTTCCTTGATGGTTCCTGGGTTGTTCTTGACCATCTGAGGCAATTTCCTCAGGTGAGGGGGACAGTTTGTCTTCTATACCTAGGGATGCTACACCTCCCATTAACTTTTTCTTGTACATGATCTGTAACAGGAAGTTGAGAGGCCTTGGGAAGTTAAAAGACATATTGGAACCTTTAGCACCTCTGAATTAATAATCTAAATGGGTGTATGTATGTTTGACAATTTATGTACAATTTTGACCAAGTGTTGATTTCAGAAACCTCAAAATAAATGGAAATTTGTGCAATAAATTCTTGTTTTTTTTTCCCCAATTAAAGATATGTTACAATCTTCATTCTCAAGAAAAATAACAGTTCAAAGGAATTAGTAAAAGCCCAATATTGCCATGACATTCGTATCCATGATGACTATGTAAACTGCGACTCTATGAAATTAGGATGGGGTGGAATCTGGGTGGAGGTGGGACTGTCTTTGTTTTGACATATGTTCCTGTTTTGGAATTTCCAAGAAAAAAAAAAAGAAAAGCGCAGTGCTATTACGAGACGCGAGTGTACTTGTGCCTAGTCTGATCTGCACTGCATCTGCGTCTGTCCACCTGACTTTTTGATGCACATTATTGTATGGGCGTTCTGCAAGGATTTAATTTTTTCTGCAAGGGAGTGCCTTCAGAATTGTATTGCTGTGCATGTGTGTCGCTTAGAGGAAGCAGTGCTTATCAGCCATTTTTTGTAATTAACCAAAGGCTTTCTAAAGCAGCGAAACACCCTGACCTGTATCAGTTTTGATTAAGTTGCAAGGTTTTTTAACACGGCTCTTGTTTATCCGCACATTAGAGCCCCGTTCTGTGTGTGCAGAACAGAATGCTTGGCCATTAATTACAATCTGACAAGCAGGGTCAATATTTGCTTGTCCTGCATGACATCACTTATTGGTTCGGTGTTGAAATGTAGATAATATTTTCTTTACTTCATATTCCAACCATATTTAATTGGCGCTCTGTAATACAACACCTAATGCATAGTTTAAGTAAGACTTCTTTGTATGCCATTGTTCCTTTGATGCTTCTATTATTTCACGTTATGTTTTTTGTATTAAGGATGGCTTAATCTCCGTTAGATCTGCAATTAGTTTTTAATTATGTTCTTTTCTTCTCCCTTTGTTAGAAGGAAGCTTGCAGTTGGGGCTTTGTATGAGGCATTTTTCAGCTTTTGTAGTCTGTGTGTGTGAGTGTGTGCAGCGCGCTGTAGAGCAGGGTTGCTGCAGTTTTGTGCACCGCAGGCTCTGAGCTCTTGTGATGCCGGGCCCTTTGTGACCCGAGCTTGTTCTGAGGTGCAGCGGCTGGACGCCGAAACCCAATCAGGCAGCCTGAATTGGAAGCATTTGGACAGAGACAGATGGAGAGGAGGGAGAGAGGACGAGGGAAATGAAGGCATGAGATGGAAAGAGAGAGTGTGTAAAAGGCACTTTTATCCCCAAAGATTACAATGCACTGACCGTGAAAGAGTTTAAATAAATGCTGAGCATGGAATGGATGAGTGTTGGGAAACAGATGAGTAAGAGAACGAGGGAGGAGAAGAAAGCAGCAAGAGAGTGATGGAGAGAGAGAGCGAGCGACGTTTGACAGGAAAAGGAAGTGAGTCGGGCTGTTGATGAAGAGGCCGACTGATGGAGGGGAGTGAAGAGACGTTGTTAAGACATGGTGAACGCCACAAAAAGTAAGAGAGGAAGAGAGAAAGCAAATGAAAGAAAAAGTGAACAGAACTGACATTATGAACACAACTGTGAAATGTCTTCTAGTGTGTGTGTGTCCACGTATAACTAGTGGCTACACACATCTACAGACCTACAGTGTGCAAACCTCCACACATACTCGAGCTCCTGAACAAGTTTCAGAAGATACCCACACTACAGACAGGGGAAAAATAATGAAAGAATGAGATGACATGACTGTCAGAGAGCAAAACCAGAGACCCACTGGCGAAGAGATATAAAGACAGCCTGACACAAAGAAAGCCAGTTTGTTTCTAGCCCATCCAAAGCATGACCCACTTTAGCGATGATGGATGCCCAGAGCAGCTCAGATTTATCGGTAACGCTTATTTGTTAGCAGGCGCCATTTTCAGTACCCGCCCTAACCCACTTACTCCAGCTGGGCATCCAGACCATGAGCAGGGCTTGGCATGGCACACCTCACCTTCTCCAGATGCTATCACTTCAGCCAAATTTCCAGCTTTCTTTTCTTCTGTTTGCCTTTACTCCTGCTCATACTGTAATCAAACAAGGACGGCTTATCTAACCCTCATGTTCTGTGCTACATCATCTCAGCCATTTCTTTTCATTTTAGAGCAGTAAGAAGTTTAATTTATATAGCACTTGTCTCCAACCCAAGGACGCTTTCCAGACCTTTTTGAAAATATCTAATATTTTAGATTCTTGTCTAGTTTAGACCACCAATATTGTTGGATACTTGATAGATTGCTTAGAAGGTGTTGATTCATTTTCTCTAACAGCAGCTCAGACACTTGTGTCGACTGCAAGACGATTCACAGGTCTGTATTATGTGACCGTTAATATAGTAACACCTCATTCGCAGGCAAACGTGTAAAACTAATAATAATCAGATGTTAAAAATGTGCCATTATTAAAAATAAAACATTATTGATATGGTGAAGCTTTTCTGTAAGGAGACATTATTTATCATTTATGGAAGAAGTCGCCAGTGTCGGTGCTTTGTATGTCGGTGGGTTTTTCCTCTACAGAAAAGTCTTCAGGACAAGCTGGGTTTTGTCTTTTTAACTTCAGAAAGAAAAAGCCAGACTGGTGATAATAGGATCTACTTTGTATCATGAACATTCTACAATATTGCATAATTATAAACCATTAAATATGTATAAGTATGAAGTTCTTTTATTCCAGTGACGTGCTGTTATTGGAGTATAATCAACTTCATAGTGGTAACCGTAGCAACACTTTCTAGCCCTGACTGATATAATATCATAAGCTATGCCACAATACACTTTTGTGTATTCAATATTGTAATATTTTTTTTATTTATTTAAAAAAAAAATGTAGTTTCTGGAAACACCTGATTTAATGTACATTTATTCTGTTACCGCTGTGAATATTTAATGTGGGTTAATAATATATTTCTTTCTCCTTTTCAGTGCTAATTCTTTTATAGACATTAAATAAAAGTATCATCAATCTCTTTTAAAACATAAACTAATATTTTTATTTAAATACAACATTATTTTGCTGGCAGTTTGTTACCAAAGCTGTATATCAGGATGCAAATCATAGAAAGCGTAGAAATTGATTTAAATGTTATAATATGATTTTTTTTTTATGTTGTATCATGTTCATGGACATAGACATAGAAAACTTCAAGTTTTGTTAGGGCGAGTAAGAGATGAAGGGAATGTGACCGATTAATCCTTTTTTGTTTCATATTGACATTATTTCATGTTTAGAAAAGTCAAGCAAAGCACACCCAGCTTTATATTGGAAAAAAAGTACATAGTACTCAGTTTTAGTAAAGATATAAAATGAGTCATTTTAAACAGATCCTGAGGGTTAAGGCACAGGATGCGAGGCTGTGTTTAAGGCACGGAGAGCTCTCATTAGCTTGAGGTTTTGGAAGTCGAGATGGCGGGATGGGCAGAGCGAGGGAGGGAAGGCTGGCACCGAGCCTGGTTCCGGGCTGGCTCGGTCCCAGGCCACGACACCTCTGGCCCCATTTACCCCCAGCACACACACAGTGCTCTAAACACATGTCAGAAAAATGCTCCTATGTGTTCCTGAGCTGCCACATAGTCTACATTTCTGTGCTATATAAACTCAAGACCATATGCAGATTTGCGGCAGAACATTAGCGCCACAGCACATTCTCACACGCTTCACCTTTTGCGCCGTGGTCTCATTGTGAATGAATAGGATTTACTCATGCTTTATGGTCTTAAAAGAATATAGTCCACTATAAAAGACCTCTATTATGTTTTTTTTTTCCTTTTGAAATGAAATATCTGAAAAAGGCAGCGAAAGCCATTTTCATATCTGCATTTAGCAACAAAATGGGCTCCCAGTGTCCACTTCAGTACTGTTGTGTCAGCGGATCAAGCTGGCGTTAAGGCTTCGATGGCCATTTGCTAATCTTTCAGACCTTGACACCCTCTTCCTCACATACAGCATTCTAAAGTGAACTTGTCCTGCTCTCGGTGGTGCCGTTGCTCCTGCTGACTCTCGGTGAAAGGGCCGCAGAGCTAACACGCAGAAAATAGCCACTGCTCTCGGCTTGATAAACGCATTTAAACTCTGGGGGCTTTCAGTGCCTTCCTAAATGCTAACCACCTGCCTACCTCTCGCGCGCGCACACACACACGTACACAACCAGCCCCACATGATTGCTTTTATAGAGGAGTTGCCCTGCAGTTCTACTGAAAAGGGCCAGTTTGTGGGTTTGCCGTACACACACCATCAGCTGCCTGCCTAGCATGCAGATATGAATTGTAACTCGCCATCTGCTCCAAACAGACTGATGTAAATTGTTTCAAAAACATTATTGCATGAAAAAGTTGCGGAAAAATTCATAATCCACTAAATTTAGACTCATTGAGCATCCCTTGAAAGTACTTTGCTTGGCTTTTACTGGTGTCTCACACACACAAATCCACAAACACACAAACGCTTGCTCTCCAGGGACAAGAAGCACGTCTTTGCGGTATTTCCAGCAATGCATTCACATAAATGAAAACCGCTGCAATACACTTTCCTTTTCTTCATATTGCGAGTGGACAAATGAAACCTTTCTTTTAATCTCAGCTGCTGTTGTCTGAGCCAAGCTCCTTGCACCCGAAGCAATAAAGTTGGGGACCGAAATGGAATTAGGACGAGCTAAAGCTATTTAACAGCGATGCACTCAATACATAAAGACAAAGGGAGCTGCTTGAGAGTATTAAGCAAGCGTACAATTGAATGTAGAGCTGTGAGCTTGGCGAGTCTGTTTGTGTTGAGAGGAAAACCGGCTCATCTGCAGGAAGCAGAGTCCAAGCTTGGAAGACACAACTCGCGTTCCAGCCGTCACACCTGGCCAGTGAGGAAGCGCGAGGAAGCAGAGTGTACCCAAAAACACTGAAGTGTGTAGACTAGACACTGGGAAAAGGCAGACTGTTCAGGGTCAAGTTTTCTTGAAGCCACTTAAATGTTTCCAAATGTAAAGTTTGTCATTGTGTAAGAAAAATCTGAGAATTGCTCATGGAGGACTAGAGTATGGAGAAATGAGAGAGAACAGGCACTGACGAACAAGAGGGACTACAGAGGAAACGGCATGAGGGTACTTAAGGTTACAAAAGGCAGGAAGGACGGATGTTGAACAGAAAGCAGGACAGAAAGACGCGGAGAGAAATTGGAAGGAGAAGGGGTACCGTGTGGAGAAACAGAGGGCTGATGTTGGAAGCTAATTACTGGCCAGCAGAAAGTATTCTTTTTCCACCATTTATCAAAAACTACAGCACAGTTTTAATAGAAACAAAACCCATTTTTAGCAGATCTGCACATCATGTGTGCAGGTCGTGTGCCACTTACTTAGCTAAGAAAGGCATTTCTTTCTTTCTTTATTTTAAATACAGTACTGATGTGCTGAGACCTGATACCAATCTGATCCTGACATCCTAGTACAAGTCGACCTGCTCTCAAGCTTCTGTTGTCATGTTATGCAAAATGTCCTGCTTTAAGGCAAGCTGTACTGTATTCACAAGAAAAACCTTGTGTTGATTGAAAAATGTCAAATCTGATCAGATACCAATCCAATGTTCAATTCCAGCATCAACTATGATACTGATGTGACTGATGTGGGTGTTGCATTAATAAATAAATGGTAAAACAGGGATATTCCAGATATCCATATTGTCCAGGTTGTAGATGTTGTCCAATTAGACATGCCATAACCACATCACCTGATGACCACATAGTTTGAGGGAGTCTTGGTTGATTTCACACCTATTGGTTCGTCTGATTCAAAGTGAAATTAGTTACTTTTGGCTTGTGTACTTGGCTTGGTTTATTTTCTCGCTGCTTGTGATTATATGAAGCAAAATTTGGCTGAGGGGTGTTGAATCATGCTAAAATTAAACTGGAACGGAACCGACGTCACCTTGCTCAGATGGCCTTGGACCGGCTGTATTGGTTCACACCAAAGTGCTGCGCTTTCACCTCTCTAAAAAGGACAACAGAGTAGGATTTGATTGATACAGACTAAACACTGCATATATGCATATCCAGACTTATGGGACTATATCAGAGACTCCTGGTCAGAGTCATGGTGGATCTTGTGCCTATCCTGGGAACACTGGGCACTAGACTGGGGGAAATCCTAGATGGGGTGCCAGTCCATTGCAGAGCAACATGCATATACACATTTACATCTAGGAGCAATTTATAGAAGGCAGTCTACCTACAGGCGAATTATTACCTCCTACATTGTCACTCAAGTTTTTTGGGAGGTGGGAGGAAATTGGCGAAGCTGGAGGAAAGCTTTGCACAGGCAGTAGCCCGAGATCAGGTTTGAAACCGGGACCTTAGGAGCTTTGAGGCAGCAACTGACCTCCTCATTGTATTAATTATATAATGAATTTAGTTTAGTTTTTCACTTCTCCTAGTGCTGTTTCATATTGAGACAACTCTTAGAAGTCGTCACCTTGCGCTATGCCTGACAACATCTTGACTAACGTGACCTGATGAGATTGAAAGAAAGAGGGAGGGAGGGTGAGGTTTGAGGGTTAATGGGAAAGGCAAGGGTGGCTTTGATGCAGGTCGCATGGAATATTCAGCAGTGCAGGACGGGAAGGAGAGCGAGCAAAATACGGAAGTTTTATACAAGACACCCCTACTGATGAGCAGAATCATTCATACAAATTCTCTCTCTCCTTCAGTTTTCTGTAACTCTGCCTGTTATTTTGCCTTATCTTGCCCTGTTATACAAGGCATTGGAGCAATGGAAGGAGCACACTGTTTGCCCCTCCTTTCTCCACTTTTGTACCATTCTGCCTCCTCTGCTGCCAAGATTTCTGTACCCACCCCTCCCTTTTGGGTTCTTCTCGTTGCACCCCCTGATTCCATGTTGGAGATCTCCATGAAAGAGAAGTTGAGCTCGACTGAGCATGTCTGCCCACCTTCAGCCCTCAGACAACAAATCTTCTTTCTCTCTGTATCTCTCTCATCTACACTTCCTTTAGCACGTCCTCTTTGTAATTGCCACCCTTCATTCTCTCATGTAAAGTTCTCCATTGGAGAGTGCTGAATTCTGAGGGTATCTTCTACCTTCTTGCTGCATGTATTCATCACCTACCTGCTTGCATCCATTTCTCAGTTTTAAACTGCTTTTCTTATAGACACTTTACATGAGTTTATTTACAGTGTCTCTTTTCTTTATCACGGAGTCCCCCACCCAAAAGTTCTCCCCATTACCCCTCCCACTTAAGGCCTTAACATTGCAGGTCCACTTGGTCCAGGTCCACATTGCAGGTGAAACCTGGCTCACATTGCGTTGTTTAGCCAACCAAACAGACGAGAGAGCTACAAAAAAGGAACCTTTTTGATTTGCCATAACCAAATCCAAGCCAACAACAGCGAGCCAAGGGAGGCTGTGCAGTGGCGTTCAGCTACAATCTGTGCGAGTGGACACATGGTGTAACACACAAAGCTGACTGTTGGCTGCCATCGAGGATCCAAGCATTGCCTCGACCTTTTGCAGTGTGTTCTGCACTGTTGGCACTGATTGAGTGTATTGAATCAGCATTGGAAACTGGCAAGAAATATTCTCAGATTGACTGCTTAATGCATGAGAAATTGAAGCAATCCAAGGAAGCAATAAACACACTTTCATTTCTTGTCTTCTGCTCCCATCTTGTAGCTCGCAATATATCTGTAGTCCAGTGGCAGTGTAAACTCCAAGCAAACCTTTGAATGGCTTTGAAAAATGGTGTGAAAATGGTAGGTATGCTAGTATGTTTGCCTCCCACAATTAATGGTATGTTTTAAAATTGTATGCAGCTGATACTATAGATATTGATAGTGGTAGGTGGCGTACTGTTTTGGATATACACCTAGATATTCTGTGATATTGCATCTTCTGTGTGTTTGTTTGTATTTGACTACTGATGCCTACATATTTTCACCGAAGATGTTTTTTATACTACAAATATTTTCCTTACCTCCACATTATAGACTGGTACCCAAGATCTGTTGCTGTAATCATAATAACATTCCTGTGCTCCGCCCTAGCTTCTTATTAACAATTTTATGCGTGCAACTGTATCTATATCTCTTTCATGCTCAAAATGTCTGTATCTTTTGGATTACAACCTGAAGTTGTTGTGGCCTACAGATAAACAGATTTTTTTAAAAATGTGATGTGCATGCTACCACAATACCAGTGTTGTGTGTGTCTTAGGCATATCCGTATTGGTTTAAACCACATTATCTTCTTATTACAAATTTAGTATTCATACCCAGTTGCATTTCTAAACGTTGTGCTCATTCTGAACATTCTGTAAACAAACAGTTGACTTCTGTAATGATTTAGAACAGCGCAATCTGGTGTCCCCCAGAAAAGTATGGATTCCTGTTTGAGTCTGGTTTCATTTATGATTTCTTCCTCATGTTGTCTCAGGGAGCTTTTCTTTGCCAATGCTGCCTCTGGCTTGCTCATTAGGGATCTAAGTCTACAGCCGTAGATCCATAGACTGCTCACTTTACCACCCTTTTCCCTTCCAGACCACTCTTTCCCACCATCTTTTACCCAACAGTACACTAACCCAGCTGCTTGTTCTCTAGCCCTCCCACATCTTCCTATTGTTGCATTTTACCAAGCTTCCCACCATGTTTATATGTTTTCATGTGGACAACATGGCATTGTTCCCCAATTATCAGGCCCATTTAGCAATTACGCCCTCGCTTACAGAGAAACGAAGGCTCGAGAGCACCGCTTGTTTCGGTAATCACGCAATCCGGCCTGTTTTGTATTCCTCCACTATGCCCGTGGAATTGTTCATGCTTTAATTATTCTCTTTTATAAAGGGATCAAAGGTGCTGGTGCTGCCGCTAGCTCTCCATTTTCATTCTCTCACACGTACACGTTCACACACTTTTTTAACATTTACTATGAATGTTTATCCATTATTCAAACCATGTAGCTTACGCTGTAATGGTTCCGTTTTGGCTCCACTACGTTGCTGTGTGTGAGCAGACTTCTTGTGTAGGGCAGAATATTCCCATCCTTTAGAGTGATCTGAAGTGCATGGTGACCTTCTCACTTTTTATGGCAACATTTTCCTTCTACTGGAGTCAAGAACCAAACAGCAAAGCATGCATTCTTCAGTAAATTAAGCTGTAAATGTGTAATGGACCCGGCGATGCGTCAGCGTGGACCGAGGTCACAGGTATTTGGGGCGGGAACTTGAGGTCTACAGATGCCAGTTATTTCAGAAACTGCAACACTGGAGCTCCTTTTTGTACCACAACAGTGTCCCACTAGCTAGCTAAGGTTATAGTTACGCTACAGCTTAGAAAATGCCACCTCTTGTAGAAACACTCTCTTCCTTGGGAATTTGAGTCCTCAAGTATTCAGTCATTTTCTCTGATGAGTCCTCAAGCTGTCGAAATGACCAAAGTGCACATCCTAAATACATCCTCAAGAGGAGCATCAAACTATTGTGAGGACATCTGGAGTGGCTAATCTGAAGAGCATTTGAAGAGAAAGAGAAAGATAAAGCAAGACAAAAAGGAAACTGTAGAAGAAAAGGAAATGCTAAGATTGACAGAAACGCTGCAAGCTTGCCCGATCAGTGTCTGATCCAACAGGCTATTACTTACACACCCACGTTTTTACTCGTTTTTCCTTTCACAACATTCCTTCACCAAGACGGGTAAAGGGGAAGAGTGACATTATTATTTTTCTTCTCTTGATGCCTTCTTTCCCTGTCTTGCTCTTACCCTTGGAATCATTCAGCTTGCAGTTTCTCTCGATCATTTTCTCCACTTTGAAATTTCCCTTTTATGAAGTTAGTGAGGATTTTCATCACTTAAATATAACCGAATTTGTGTTGGACATGCCTTACACCTGCATCGTTTAGTGCAGGACACCAGAAACCAAGACACGGTCTCAGCATTGCACCAAACTTAAGCAATCCAACACAAAGACAGAACATGACTGTCGGTTAAAGTTCTGTCAATGTGTCTATGCTAAGCAGCTTTGCGTTGGTGCTGGGAAGTAGCACATCTCCTCCTAATGATCTGAATGATCTAATTAATTGGTGGAATTCTTGTTATGTGCTAACAGCGTATCCTCCTTTTCCAGCACTCTGTCATGAGAAAACCACAGGAGTATATTTAATGAAACCTTGCGTGCAGTTAGCTGGTTATTCTGTGAACCTAGAAAAGACTGCTCTACTTCCTACCACTTTAATACCTGGTTTGTTTTTAAATGATTGTGTGAACCTCAATATGGCTTTCAGTAATATAACGGTCTGAGGGTTGATTTGAGCTAATACACAAATCGGGTGTTACAACGAAGATGAATCCTAAAACCAGTTACGAGAGAAGGAAAAACGTAAACCGGGGGTTTTGGAACTTGTACCACTACTAGAGTACTGTATTCGCTGCTACTCTAGCTGTGAGATAATTAAGGTGCGCTTGTGTGTGTTAATTGAGACGTGTTGTGCTGCTCGAAGGCGTCGAACACAGACACTGTATTGATCAGTGGGACTTGCCAGGGACACGTTTGACTGATTCCCGATCGATGCAGCCCGTCACACAGATTGATCGCCAATACGCCGTCATGGTCATTGATCTGGTTGCTGTTAAGTGACACACAGCTCTGGTCACACTGTTGCGGACGAACGAGTGCAATAAACCTCTTCTGCTCACTTCCTTTCCTCCTCATCTCTCTCTCTCTCTCTCTCTCTCTCTCTCTCTCTCTCTCTCTCTCTCTCTGACTCTCTCTCTCTCTCT
>JAQMYM010000033.1:5573849-5586106 GCA_030014255.1 Parauchenoglanis ngamensis
TGTGTGTGTGTGTGTGTGTCAGTCCAGTCCCTGAGTGTTCAGGAGTCTGATGGCTTGGGGGAAGAAACTATTACAGAAACAGCGCTGGTTGAACTAATATTTTATGTTAAATGTGGGGGGGTCCAAACGAATAATTATGAAATGTGGGGGACACACGTCCCCCTCAGCTATAATGGTAGGGACGCCCGTGATGTTACCCTCAAACAATTTGTTCTCATCATGTTTCCATTTCCCGCTTGTTTAAATGTGTAATGAATGCTGTTCTTCTCTGTAAACTTCTCTGTTTATGTATCATGCACCAGCAAAACCTAAAACACAGCAGAAAATTCAGAAAACAGGGCCAAATCGAAAACACAAGAGCACAATCAAAAACACAACCGCAAAATTTAGAAATACGACAGTAAAACCAAGAGCACAACAGATTTAACTCAAAACAGAAAGGCTAGGACCTTATTGATCATCACATGATGTTTGTTAATTAACTACAGCATGCGTCAGTCTGAGAGATTGCAGAGAGCTAGAAGATGCTTACAGTGACAGGAAATACTGTATGATCCTAAATTAATCTACTGATGTGGGTTTTTTTAACAGGGGCGTATGCTGTTATTTTAGATTATATCAACTTCATATATTATTAATATGTGTACGTGAATGCTATAAACCTTTGGTTCTTTATGAGAAAGAATTACTCCTCACTATAAAAGCATGAAGTAACTCTGTATTTAAGTTGATAAGGCATATTAGGTATGAAAAATGCATTCCTTTCTCTTCGATAGTCATAATCACTCTCCAGTCAGCTACAAACATGCTGACGTTGTGTTGAGTTCATGCTGCTGTTATTGGTTTTAGGTTTTGTGACACGTTTCTGAATACGCTCTTGAGTTGTAGATGTTCTGTTTTCTTATTCGCTGTGGGATTTTATTTTATTCTTATTTAGTTCTGGTGTTTTGCACTTCCAGGCCAGACTAGACCCCACGCCACATCGTACCTATTACAAGACACACTTGAATCCTTTAACTTAATCATATATATTCTGTGATATTAACAGGGAAATGGTATTTGTTTATTGTGAGTAGTTAGCAGACAAATGTAGCTGTCACGTGACCAAAGAGTGGCGCTAGAGTATATTTCACTCATAAGATTTACAAAACAAACAGTTATACAACTGACCCCACTCTCCCCTGCTAATTATAGGCCTGTAATCTATGGACGTGAAAAGACAAGGCTTCTTCTTCTTCTCATTTTTATTATTATTATTAATATTTTATGGCTGTTGGCAAGCAACTAAAGACAGTGTTTATTTCTTTCCATCCATTTTAGAGTGTACATGCCCAGGGAAAACACAGGAGACCATGGCACAAATGTGTTCTTCCCCTGATTGCGCAAAAATAAAAAAATAAAAAAAACAAGTCAAGGCCGCGCGCTCGGCCGGGCCAGGTGCAGGCGCTCGCGCTTCACGCCAAACCGCATGACGCAGGCGCGCGATCGCGGAAGTCGACGCTTTCTGGTCTTCGGAAAGGGTGGCGAGTTTAGGAGGGAGGAAAAGGAAGAGTGAACCAGAAAAAGAAAAGACGAAAAGAAGTTTTCATGTACTTTTGTCACGGTTCTACGTGTGAACAAAGTGGCGGCGGGCTTTATGTGCCACTGGACTGCAGCTGAGTTTTCAATGTAACATTGCAGGAAGTTGAGATTAGAAACAAAAAAAAAAAAAAAAGAAAGAAAGGAAGAAAGAAAAGTATCCGGGAAAGCAGGATCTAGGAGACGCGAGGACCGCAGAGAGCGGGTGAGTTTGTAGAGATGAAGTGTTTATAAGACTTGGAGTTGTTACTAAAGTGAACTGGACCTTCATGCTGCATGCAGCTGTTTAAAGCTTGAATGACTTTCTCTTTATTCCGTTCTTCTGTCTCCCAAATGTCCCCCTGTTCATGTGTCCTGCATGAGTTAGGAGTGGTTAATGCCTCCCAGCCCCTGCCTGCGTCCTGCACCGTTCTGTTCAACACGAGCCATTTGGGATTGACTCCTAAAATCATTCCCACCTCCAGTGAGGGAAAATACAGGTGGGGTTTTGTTTAAAGTGCAGTTATTCATCATGCTGACACACATGAAGACAAGAAGATCTATTTTAAGTGCAGCCTCTTGTTTATAGTTTGGGACTTACTTGGGAGGAAAAATAATAAATAGCTCTTTGACGTGATGACTTGTGCAGTGGAAGTAAAGAAGCCCATGAATCCCTGCATCAAGTCAAGCAGACCTGATGAAAGTAAGGTTTCAGTGTATTTTAATTTTTTTTATTTGTCTTCAAAAAGGTACAAAGATGTACCACTGCAAAATCCAACTTCACAAACAAACACATGAGGGACACCATGTAGACCCACTAACCAGAAATAACATGTAAATAAATGCAGACGAAAATGTCCCGTCTAATAATTTCTCAAATTATAAATGATTTCCTAATTCTAACTGCAACATCAAATGTTTTACTGCCTTTTTTTGGCTATTTTTTAAATTGTCGAGGCGAAGGAGTTATTTATTTCAAAAACCGCCTCAAAACTAAACCAAGTAAAATTTGGCTTAAAGCCGTTGTCCTGAAGACAACCACATTGTGCTACAAGACCGTTTCTTCCGTTATATCAAACGATTCACTTCAGCGTAATATGTTGTCCGCTTCCATTTTTTTTTAAAGAGGATGTCAAAAAACATAACAGTGCAGCCCTTTGTCTAGATAACGTCCCGAGCTTTTTTATACAAGCCACAAAAAAAAGGTTCACTCACTGACTGATCTATTTTGCTGCAGAGTGTCCAAACAAATTTTTTTAATATTTGTGTTCGAAGACAAAATATTTGCATTTAAGTGTTTAAACAGGTAACAGTGTCCGTCAGCCATTCAGACGGATGCTTATTCTACACCGGAGACAGAAATTCAGCTCTACTGTCGTCCCCTACAGAGTGAGCGTGTAAAGACGATGGAGCTCCAGGAAACAAACTTAACAACATGTTAGTGAAAGATAACATTATTGTGGGTAACTACATAAAAAGAAACAATCTGCAAGTTTGGTGCAATATTGCCTCTTTGTGAGATTTGATTAATTACCAACTGAAGATATTTATTGTAGAGTCCCTTATGAAACGAGGACATGTAAATGTCCTCTCGTGAGATACCAAGTGCTTTGCATGTAAGAGCAATGCACTTGCAGCTGAAGTAGAATGAGGAAATGTCATAATTGCGTGTGTGCAGCTGTATGTAAACAGGGCTGACCTTATGAAATTAGACACAAAATCTATTCGTCTGTATTTTTCAAAATGATCAGCCAGTAACTTTAATGAGAACCCCTTACTAGTAGCTGTGACGATGGAAATGTGTTTTCCGAATGTTATATATCGGATATCAGAAGCTACGCTTTACTGAGCTTATTCCTATGTTTGTTCTATAAAACCTGGACTATACTGTTCACGGTAATATTAACAGTCTAACTGTTTATGATTGCTGTCTCGTCATATCCGCACACTCTAACACTAAGCTATACTTGGTGTTTGTTGTTCAGATTCTTTATGTAGGCTTTCATCTAACAACAGCGTGGACTCTTAAAACATTGCACTAATACTGCCTTCTGTATTTCTCTTGGACGTATTTGACATTAATAGAGCTGCTACGAACAGTTCTTTGCTGCTACATGTATGAGGAGTCATGCTTCCTGCTCTCTACATTCTCTGTTTTTTGGTGCTGTAGATTTTTTTCCCCTTCAGGTCCAGGCATGACTACAGTTTGGTTCCTTTTGGTTGTTGGCACTGTTGCAAAAACGTCCCTGTTCTCTAAAAGTGCACGGCAGGTACAACAGCTCACATGCCTTAGAGATGAGCTGATCTTTCTCAGGCACATTCGGCGTCAGACATGCAGGCATTCGTGTTTGTGAAGTTATAGACGAGGCCTCGCCTCTCGAACTGCCAGAAGCGGGAAAGGGAAATAATTTTCCTCACCTCGCTCACGCTTATCTGGATGTTCCAGCTCACTGATCATCACTAGTCTCTTTGTGTGAAAAGTTTTCAGGAAGTTCTAAGTTGTAATACCGCAAAGAACCCCCAGTTGCCAAAACAGAAAGTTGGTTACACTGGGGAATATGTTAATGATGAAAGTGTAATGAAATAGTGGAAATGGCGCAGAACACTAGTTGGTCAAATGTCATCATCATGTGCCATTATTTGTCTACAACACCTGCTAGGAAGAATCTGCTGGACCGTAAGCGTAAGACTCTTCAGTGTATAGGATTCTCTAAAACCTTTACGCATTCTCCAGAGCAAAAAAAAAAAAACCCTTACTTTAAGCCTTATACCAGGGTGATTTCATGATGGTCACCATGTTAGATTAGACAATCTTACTACTATACTTTATTGCTGGTCTTGGTCAGGACACTGGCAGGAATACAAGTTTGACCTCAGGCAGTCACTGTCCATGTCCTTGTGAGTTTTCGGGGAGGAGGGTCAAGAAACTGTCAATCATGTCTACAGAAGGAACGTCAAGGAACACATCGTAGGAGAAAATGCAAAAGGTTCTGACATGCTGGACTTTTTGGCGAGGTGTCATGTGGCCTCCCAGATGTTTTTCGAATGCGTCATGCTACAAGGCCTGTTCATCATTCCTAACGTTCATATTCAGGCCAGATGCTGCAAACGTATTGGCCACGACAAAACAATCATGTCAAAATCAGGCTGAATTCATGTGGTCTGATCCTGGCATTAGAGTTCAGTGGTGTGAGATTGGCTGCCAGAGTGTTTCACCTTTTTATTTATTTATTTATTTACATATACTTTTTTCCTAAGTAATATCACACATTTAAAATGTAACGCTTATCAGAATTATACCTCAACAATGTAAAATTCTCTCATCAAGTTAATATTAGTGCATTTGTCATCAATGTAATATGAATAAAATTCCAATATGGAATCGTTTCTATAGTACCCGTTCACTCACAGGAACGCGTTTTGTTTTTTTTTGGGTTTTTTGTTAACATGACAAGTTTTGTCTTATTCATTTGAAAGGAGAGAAACAAAGAGAGACTTAAAGAAGTAACTGTTTATTGCTGCTGTAACATAAATGACATGAACTCCTTTGGCTCGCGGGTGTTGCAGTCTTCGGTATTCAGCTCAGTTTTACATTGCGTATCCGTGACGAAATCCATTATTGACTTCCGAAGGCCAGTTTGAAAGGGATTTAAAGTTTGAAAGCTCCACAATTATTGGTAATGGGTAGAAACGGTTGTGGAAAAGTCTTTCTTTTAATCGAAATCCATTTATTCGAACAAAGTACAAAACACTTATTAGGAAATATTAATGTTTAAAACCATGTGTCATAATTATTGGCACCCCGTGAGTCTACCGTTTACGCACAAGCTTCAGAGAAGTCCTGTTCGGCCTACAGTTAGTGGTGTGTGATGGGAATTGGCCTAATCCTGCATATGGGTTAGTGACTGTAACTAGAATGCTGACTCTTTTTAGCTTTTTTTAGAAGTGTTTTTTACTTGTCACTTAACAAGTGTTTTGGTCAGTGTGAATCCCGAAGCATTTATCTGCGCAGTCAGGATCACCAGATCTGCTTTTCATGGGTGTCAGTTGAAGCTTGAGCGTGACTAAAGCAGTATTCACCCCACATGCCACCCTGTCCGTGCTCCAACTCCATCCCCCTGCCATGGTAGATCGGTCATCCTTTGGTTGACTTCTTCACTTTGTTCCAAGTCATGTCTTACCAGAACAACAGCCGTTTCAATAAATGTTCTAAATGCCAGAATGCGTGGAATACGATCCCGTAAGGAAGGAATAACACGAGATGGACCATGCTGTTATAAGAAATGAAGGCGCGATGGAGCGGCACAAATCAGATCACATTGTTTCATTTATTAATGAATGTCAGTCAGTTGGATTAGTTCCTGTTATAGCAGCTATACTAAACAGTCGTTTGCTCGCCAGCCTCTCTTGAAGTTAATAATAAAAAAAAAAAATCACAGCGTCTCAAGTGACTATGAAACCAGAAAGAACAAACTCCCCTCTCCTGAAAACTCCTCAACGTCCGGAAACTTTCTGGCTGTTCCGTAAATCTTACATAGACGTCCTCTAACAGAAAGCGTCAGGATATCAGTAACTTTACATTGTTCTGTATTACGCAACACATTTCTTTAGTCTTGGGTCATGTGGCGTGTTTGTTCGTACTGTTCACACCTGTGACTTATAGAAACTGTAATGTATCAGAACGAGCAAATTTATATAAACCTATGATTTACGTCGCCTGCAAAACTACTGTCTGAGCCGTGCTGCCTGAAAATTGTATTACCTTCTGATTGGAGAATTCAGCTGCTCTTTGCGTGTATTAGACTTCTTAATAATTGATACTTTGAGTGTTTATAGAGGTTTGGTGGCCAGGGGATCAGGTGTAGTCCCATAATCCAAATGCAGAAGGATGCACAGCTTTAACACACACACACACACACACACACACACACACACACACGGTGGCAAATTAGCTTACATACACTATATTACAATTTGTATTCTACTAAGAAAACTTTTAAACAATAGAGTGCTTGTTGTGTGAGGACCTCCAACTTAAATTTTTATAAACGCCCCTCTTTTCTTTCTCTTTTCCTCTCGCACACGTGTTTCAGCTGTCCACAACAGCATATTAACTTATTATTGTTATATGTTATTATCACCCTTATATTACATCATAGCCATATTGTAAATATTCGCAATTGTTTGCGACATGATCGTGGTCCGATTCGTTCATGATAAGATTCCGTGTAAATGCACGTGTAAACCTATATAGATGACACAGATCTTAAAATGTGCATCCGTAAGCATTACTGCCGCACAGACCACAGCGTTGGTGTACACTCAGCGTGAGCAAAACACGACGGCAAACCAAAGCCTTTCACATTCTAGATTCATTGTCCTTGCCATGGCGATGAGCACAACAGCATTGCGCTTCTTAAAGCTGTACACAGCCATTAGCGTGTCTCAGAAATCACAGGTTGTCGCAGCACACGCGATCTTAAGTAACAGCTGGCGACACACACCACAGCAGGTGACTGATATAAACATAGCCTGCATTTTGCTTTGCAGGCAGTAGCTGTTGAAGTTGTGAGCCTGTGTCTTCACAAAGAGATTTCTTGGAGTTGGAGAGATTAGTTGAGGACATGGCTAAGCATTAGGCCTGTTAGATTAGTTTTAGCTTGAAGCTGGGAACATTAGACCTTCGCTTTAACCTTAAGCTTAAAATCGCAATTCAGTCAAAACTTTCTATTGTGCTGAAAGTTTCCGAAACTCTTAAGATTAGGGGGAAATTCACATTGGGTTGCGAATGGTTAAGAATAATTTCCTTCATCCGTGCTGAAGAATTCCAGCTTGGTTTCACGTCCTGCTGGACTGTACACCGTGTTAGCCAGTGGAATTTTATTTCCCAGCTTCCTTATTACTTAAGTATAATAAATTGCTCAGTAAAAGGTTCTGATTTACCTCATTGCTGTACCGTTGTGCTATTTTCTATAATTATTTTATCTGTGATGTAGCATTAATAGAGGTCGTTCATAAATCGCTCGCTTTTTATCAGCACTCAGCAGCTTGCAAGGATGAACAAGCTGGATTTTTTTTTTTTTTTTTTTTAAAAGCAGTGACAGCTTAAAGGATTCTTAACGTGATTTCATATAGCAGCGATGGCTGTTGCTCATTAATTGCACATAAGCTATATTGTAATGGTGCAAATGCAAAGTGATATCGATTTAATTGCCGTACATTAGCTTGTCTTATAATTAAATGTTTAGCATTTTTTTTAAATTTGTGTCTGAATCAATCTCAGTCCGAGTAGCAGTGGAGAAACGAATCACAAAACAATCACAAGCTTAATCAGAGCCTTTGTGAAATAGTTATGGACAGGTATTTAAGTGACACAAATTGAGCTTAAAATTTTTTTTTTGCCTTAATATAAATGCGTTAAGCCTTTAAACTGAGGAAAAATCCACACAGAAACTGCAATATATATATATATATATATATATATATAATGTATGTATTCTGACACAGCACTACATGTCAGCCAGTTAACTTTAGTGTACTAAAAAGCTGAAAGGACCCGTTTTTGCTCCCTGACCTCCCGTTTCATTCTCAGTCAAGTAAGAGCATCAAAAAAAAGACCATATTAACAGTGAAATGCTAAATTTCACTGAAGGCAGTGCCAGTTAGCTAGCTGCACCTATAATTAAGTAATAACAGAAGATTTCTGATGCAAATGATCAAACAGAACTTGCTGTTTATTTGCAAAATGTACAAATTCTGAAAATAAATGACCAAGCTGTGTAAAACTGTTCTAATGAGGTTATTCTGCTAACCACTCGGAACGCTCCGGGGGGTTCGTGGTCGACTGACTGGCACTGATATGTTCACGTTTTGGATGTCGGTCATGTTGCTTCCCGTTTCGGTGATCGGCTTGCAGGGTTCAGCTCCATCGAGAGATCTGTCAAACATTATATGAAGAAGTCGTCGTCCGAGTGAAACAAGAACACATTTATGGAGACTAACATTCGATAAATGTTGAGGTATTCTTTACCGTCACCCATGATGAACTCATTGAATTGTATCCAGTGTTAATATTTACTTGTGAAAACAAAGCGTACTTTAATCTGTCGTCGGATCCCCTCGAAGCTACGCATCGCGCACCAGGCCGCGCTGTCCACCGAAAACAATTCGCTAAAATCTTGGTGAATAATGTAGACATATTGGTAACATTTCATTGCCACATTTTGATGAATTTTTACAGGAGGCCAAGATTCCCACATAGCCTTAAAGTAATTGCCTTCGGAGTCATATGTGGCCTAAAGTGTAAATATATACACAAGGTTCTTTTGAAACGTCGTTATCTTACTGGCTTGGCTTCGTACCGGATGTCTTTTCAAGCGATTTCAGTGTCGGAATAAAATCATGAGAGTTTTGCTAGAGTTGTGGTGTATAGTGCTCTTTTTCTTGTCTTTAGATGTGAGCGGGTGTCTAGTCTTTTCAGAGTCTTTTAAAAGCCTTCTATTGTATAAGCTTAATTTCGGTTCATTCTGCGATTGATTCAACTTCATCTGCAACAGTGCTGCTTAGCGTACGGAAGGCACACCTAGATTATGAACACTCTCTGTCTTGCAGTTGATATTTTTCTTCTTCTTCCACATCCTTTCAGTGGCCTAGTTACTAAAAACATTGGTCATTTTCTGCCGAGTTGTTGTTTTCAGCAGACACGGAGGTCCAAAGACATGTTCTTAGCTGGTAAGTGGGTCACCTGGGGCCTGAACGGCATGTACCTAAACACTTTTCCTGTCTGCCCTAACTCATTGTGGCTTCACGTCTTACGCAAGACTTCAGCAGAGCCTGACATTCTGACAATCGGCAGGTTTTAGCAGAACTTTAAAGAGAGGCGTGCTTCAAAATGGTGGAAATAGTTGATTTGCACTTTAACAAAATATTCAAATCAGGATGAGTGACTTTCTCAACTTCAGTTTAGTTACAAAAAACGTTATGCCATTACTTTTTATTGTGAAATAGTGAACATATTTAATATCTAAAAACCCATATTCAATAAGAAAGCTGCGACTGATTTCTATGTCCTAAACATCACAGCTTTTAATTGACACGTTTGAAGATTAGTGCAAAGACAGCGCTGTGAATACAAGAACGAAATCTAATACAAAATACAAACACGTACAGTAACCACTGACCTTCTAATAGTATACATTTTTAATTATCATGATGTATCGTTTAACTGATTATCGACAGGTGATAATCTGATGGTCCATGTTGACGTGGTGGCTGTGAAAATGTGCTCTCCTAAAGTTCACTCTCTATCCGAATGGTCAATAGTGTGAAGTGACCTCCTTTCCTGTATGTGGATGTGTGGGATACTTTTAAGAACACAACATCCTCTCAGTTTTTTTCCATCCTACTGCCTGCCTTTTTTTTGTGTGTGTGGGTTTTTTTTGCCTACTCATGGCAGCCGTAGTGCAGCAGTAGCAGCCTCGCTGCGAGTAAGACTCTAGTATGTAAAGTATATCAGTATGTAAACTATATAAGTATAGATGTACTAATACATGTTCACGTTGCAGTGTGACATGTTCATGATGTCAAATTTAGAGAACTTATTTTACGTTATTGTTTTGAGGTCGTGATGGATCGGCTTAAACGCCCCTTTTTAAAAGAGGTTCTGTTAGACAATCAGAACAAGCAGGCATCTTTACTTACCTGTCACTCATTCTCCGTAAAGCTGCCCTAACATTCAGTGGTGCGTGCGTGTGTGTGCGTGTGTGTGCGCGTGTGTGTGTGTGTGTTCAAGGAGACTCTGATGTGAGGAAATGTATTTGTTTGTATGCTGATTTTGAAAGCGTCTATCTTTAGCCAACCCGTGTCTAAACTGTTAACTACGCTTTTTAATATTATAATAAAAGACCGCGTAAATTAAATTCCGAGATCTGTTTCTAAACACCGTATACATGGTAGAGAATAGCATGTGAAAAGACCGTAAACTATGTATTACTGAATTGTGGAGTTTTTCATCATTGTTGCGTTCCGGATTTTGTGGGCGGGTCAGAAATGGTGGCTCGATGACCACCTCATTAGCATAACTCCTCCCTTAATAACTCGTTTGCGAGTTATTAAACGTACATCGTGTCCAAGATGGCAGCGCAGAAAACGGATGATCTGTCAGGGTCAGCCTGTAGCCTTTTGCCCCACTTCCGTTTCTTTCCTTACGCCACCTTGATGGTTATTCTGCTGGGCTTTTCAGTACGCAGGATCTCCAATGGGTTGGTGCATAGACTTTCGAAGGATTTTGAGCAGTTCGGCTCGTCCCCAATGTAGACATTCAGCAAGTGGTCGAACATAATGAGCAAGTAAGCTTTGGCCGTGGTTTCGCTGATTTCAGCGGACACGCCCCCAGCGTCTCGGAGAAGAGTATACCGCTTATTTTTTTTTTTTTTTCACGATTTTGAAACCTAATTGCATATTTCACAATCTTTTTAATCATTCAGATTTGGCTGGTGTTGAATAACACACTTGTCTGTGGGAAATTCAGAACACGTACCGTTTTACTGCTTTACACGGTCTTAAAAATAAACCGTAGTAGTTTCCCTGTCTGAATAATTTACTACTTGCAGTTAGGGACGCATGCATGCAATTTGTTTTCAAATCAGCTACGAGTACATGGTTTTTGGTATGGCGAAATTACTAATCGTATTGTCAATTATTCAGCCAGGGATGTCATAAAACATTTACTTAGCTATGTTTGTGTTTCCCCAGAAATGCACACAAATGTGTGTTCATGCATTTAGGCTACTATTTGTGGTATTTGTGGCTTTCGCAAGTAGATTTTATATGAACTGCATTAGCTACTTCATCTACCTTGGAAGAAGAAGGGTTTCAAGTGGAGACTACTTGGCTAACACACACACACACACACACACACACACGCACAAGCCATACTTGATTGAGAAACACAAAGTGACGTTATCAAAACATTTGATCTCTCAAAACATTTGATAATACAGTAGCCTTTAAGCCAAACAAGAAATATTGAAAACAGCCAATCAATAGCACTCAAAATTCAACCAGTTGAACCTCATGAGACCCCACTGTTCTCAAATGAGGCCATCACATTTTCCCCTCGCTGTATCATGTGCATATCCCTGTTAGATCCTCCTCATATGAGGACCATCAGGTTTTACTCTTTTGCCAAACCTCTTCCTGTATGAAGACTTTGATCAAGTTCGAAAGATCACTGAGCTTCAAAATGATCAAGATTAAGTCGCTATCAGGTGCTAAGAATCAGGAACCGGGAAGAGAAATTACAAGGCACACAACATTATCGTTTGGGTCTGTGGAGGCTACGGTTCTGCAAACACATACGCAAACGAAGTTTAAAATCTACCCCTCCGTATTGTGTACTGTTCGATCAGGTCAAGTAAACATTGCTTCTTTTCTAGCTTTATAAACACGTACACTACCAGTCAAAAGTTTGGACACACCTACTCTTTTTCATACCTTTTTCTTTATTTTTTTTTCCTTTCTATGTTCTACTGAATACATCAAAACTATGAAGCGACACGTATGGCATATACTGAATTATGTGGGGAACAAAAACATGTAAAAAAAAAAAAAAAAGAAAATGTGTTTCAGATTCTTCAAAGTAGCCACCATTTACCGTGATGGTACAATCGGCATTATCTTAACCAGCTTCATGAAGTCGT
>JAQMYM010000033.1:5586206-5601531 GCA_030014255.1 Parauchenoglanis ngamensis
GAAGGAAAGAAATTCCACTAATAACCTTTTATGTCAACAACCGCTCAACTAAGTAAAGAGAAACAACAGTACATCATCATCCAGTCTCTTTTAAAGTCATAAAAATAAAGAAATAATTGAATTAGAAGGTGTGTCCAAACTTTTGATTGGTAGTGTATACAGTGTATTATAAAGTAATAAGTAATATTTAACCCAGAAAAATAAGTAAAATATTCACTTTTAGCCATGTATTTACACAGAATTTGAAGCATTTTAAGTAATCCTTCTAATTTCCTGGTTTTTTTTTGTTTTTTTTGTATAAACAAAAATCGCTGATTATTTACTGGACAACATTATCAGACATTCTTTTCTACAGCATTGTTTGCTGTTTGCATAACCCCCTCATGCTGAGTTTTATGGTGGTTAATCATGATCTAATCTAGATCATTGTAATTTTGTGTCCTGTTCATTAGCATGACAACGTCCACCAGACTGGCACACGATCACCTGCTATCACAGCTCTCTGCGTAAATGAGGACAGAATGAGACTGATACCAATACCTGTATTGTATCCCGGCTGTGCCATTAATTATGCCGTTAATAGATTATTCTTTTTTTTTTTTTCTTTTTTTTTTTCGGAAGTACAGTTTAATCCATGCTTGTTTCTTCTGGCACACATTGCGCAGCGTGGCTTTGTTAGAAGACCTTTAAATGCTGCGATGCCCACACAATCATCAAGCAGCATACTTTGTGCACTGCAGAGACCCAAAAGAAAACCACAAAAGTAATAAGGCAGAAGCGAACTTGAAAAAAGTTTGTGAGGGCTGTGGGCGGTTTAACTACCGAGTGCTAAAACTGTTCTCTAAACATTGACCCCTTATTGCGTCTGGAAAGATAAATATACACTAACTTAATGATCTTCTAAACCTGTTTTCTGAAACGCTGACAGACTGACAGACCGTGTTCCAGCTGCTTAGGAATTAACTCGCATCGTGTCTTCCTCCAGCTCAGAGCTTCCTCCATAATGAGCTATTATTTTACTGATCCTTCTGTTGCAACATTTAAAGACAGGAAACTGTTACTAAGGTGCTTGGAACAAGATTTCTTTTTCTTCCTGTAGACAGTTTAGAAGAAGTAAGCTTATCATTTAAAGGAAAATTCCACCATGAAACATCTCGTATTGAACTATCGAACGTGTGTAGAGATGCGAGATCACGGGGATGTTGCTAACAGGAAAAAGTAAGTAACAGGTTTCACTGTTAGTTTCAAAAACTAAATGCGCTTCTTTATCGCACACCATTTTCTAGCACTGTGCGTGAGAAATTCACGGAAGAAGTAGTGGGAGTTGCAGACATCGTAGTCATGAAATCTATGAGATGACGACTAGCATTAGAGCTTTGGATTCTTTCCTGTTTAATCAGTTGAGAGAGCAAGGCCAAATCATATGTCTGCATCAAAGCAAGGCGTACTCTACTCCATACCCTACGCCGTAGCCTGACGCGCACCTCTCCAGAAACGTGCCTACACGTCACGGCAGCTCCTGGCGGCTCCTTCTTCCGTGCAAAAATCGTAAATCCACTGTTACGATGTGGATGTTTCTAGATCTGTAAAACGTGAGGCCCGGTTACAACACTGAAAATCACACTTCAACGCTAAACATCAGCATATATGCAAGTCGCTCATGGTGCACGTTGTCTTGACGAGGAGGCGGAATTAGGAATTTCCACCTTCTGCTTCATGTCAGATTTCGAAAGTGATTGCGCGGGACATGGCAGAGACGCTCAGCGTCTGACAAAATCCTCTTTATTCGATTGCGAAGGCTCGCCGAGCAAACCTTTGCAACGCCAGTTCCTTAATTCCGAGCTTAAGAGGGCGTGAAGAGTGAGAGTCGAAGGAAAAGGAGGGAGGCTGTTTTAGTGCGACATCATGTCTGCGCTTGGAGGGAGGAGAGAGCCTGAAATAGAACTGGTGCTCTGGGAGACTCTGAATTTTAATATACCATCAGTTTACAAAAGCAGTTCTTGTGCTTGTTCGGTATCACGTTGCACAGGCATCACAAACCTGCCAATCCGGTCGTGCGAGAGCGGTTAAGGTAGACCTTGTTGTTGCAGTAGTGCAGGTGTCTGGTAGGTATGCCAGCTCACACAGCATTTACCTTATGTTGGATTTTTTTTTTCTCCTTTCCTGACAACGAAGGCACGAAGCAGCCCACATTTAAAAGCCTGACCTGTTTGAAGTCAGCACTACACCTTTTCAGGTTCTCAGCGTCTTTTTGTACACCATGGGAAACTCCTGCACCCGGAGTTCACACAGAGTTCAGACTAACTTTTGTAATGATCAACAGACATGAATGTAAAGTGCGGTGTTTCGGTGGTGAATCAGTGCCGTCCTAATTTCCACAGTGTGTGGCTGCAGGTACATTAAGAACTACCGAGGAGAAAGAAATCGTCTCCACTGTTGCATTGGCCGGCATTGTGACTTACAGTTCTAGAGGGGTTTTGCTCAAGGGCACAACAGTGATTGAATCTCACAACCCTGTGGTCACTAACATAAAGCCACTGAGCCACCACAGCGATGGTGTCAAAATCTGGAACGTGTAAAGAGTTTTGCTTGAATCATGTCTAGGTAGTTTATTCAAAGAAGGTAACAGAACTTGTTTGCTTATAGACAAATCCCATAGTTCAGGATTAAGACCTACATCTGTGTGCAAATTTGTTTGCCTTTTTTTTCCCCTCAATATAATGAGTATATTGTAACTGAGTACTTTTATATGGAATGTTTTAAAATGTAAAACTTTGTCTTTTCCAGCAGACGTTATTAAAAATCTGTGGGTTAACGGCGTGTTCGGAGCACGGTGTTGTTCGTTTACAGACGCTCTGACCCTCATGGTTTCTGAATTTTAAAATTCCGCCTCGCACTAGATCCAGCCAGACGTCCTCCTCCTTTGAACCTTGTAATTATAGAGCACATAAAAGAACGAAGGCCGTGCTGAGGATCTGCCCACTCCGGGTGAAAGCACAGTCCTGCCAGCCAGACGCGATCCATACAAGGATATATATTTTCTTTACAAATTCAAATGTATTTTTCGTCTGCGCTTGATGTCTGGGATGTTGCCTGTATTGTAGTGCGGTCATCTTGAAATATTAGTTAGTAGCTGATTCTTTCAATCCAACCTTGTCATTATTTGTAGACTTTTTTTGTATTTCTTTTATTTTTAAATGAATGGTTTCTTACAGCTACCATCAGACGCTAACGTGAGCACGGAGAAGACTTTGAACGTGAACGTTCGCACCGTGTAATCCTTCTGTTTAACAGATTATTAAACCTGTTCAATTATAGCTTTTTGTTTGGATAGAGATTTCATTCAGAATGCCCGTCATTGTTTCAGTTATTTATAATTGCGTTAGCTCTGTTTAAATGTTTTGTTTTCTGTAAACTCTAGAGACCGTGTGAAATCAGCAGTTTATGAAATACTCGAATCTGGTACCAGCAGCCGCACCGTGGTTAAAGTCCCACTGTTTCCCCATTCTTTTGTTTCATGTGAATATGAACTGAAGCTCTTGCATGATTTCTTGCTTTGTGCCGCTGCAACGTGATTGGCTGATTTAAATAACTGCATGCAGGTATACAGGTGCGTCTAAAAAAAAAAAAGTGAACGATGAATATATACAACATTTTGTCGGATTCATAAATAAAATTTTAGTGACACGCTCAGAGATATTTTGATGTGGTGTAAGCTGATGTCCATAAACCGTTTGAACACCCTTAGGGCCAGTAGCGTCAGTATGCTGAGAGGGATCGCAACCGTATAGTTTCAGTGATGCCGTGGGTGGACCAGAGGAATCAACTGCGCATTTCCTGTGTGTTAATGTTCACAGTATATGATCAACCACAAAACAAATGTTTTGCTCAGAGCACTGGGTGTTACATAAGTAACACATTATTCCCTTTTCATAACGTGTAACAACCGATATCGGTATCGATATAACCAACAGTCAGATGTGACTGTTCCTATTTGTTCGTTTATTTATTTAATTATTACGCCTGCTGACACCTGATACTGACTCCGTGCTGTTCTCTGTGCCTTATCTGTTATTGTTGCGAGTGTTTATGTAGAGTACTTTTGAGCTGACTGATCAGGTCATGTTAGGATCATGACTTTTTATGATCATTGATTAAAACAAGTGATTGTCAGTGCCTATTTATTTATTTTTTAAAGACTGCTTCTGGCTCTCTCACTCAGCCATGTGAAAAATACTCGTCTGGACGAGTGAAAAGAAGTACACTCACTCCTAAGGGACACAAAATGTTCCCGGAAGTGTTGCTGTTGGTAACTGTCTTTAGAGACGGTGTACTGAGTGGACTCAGATTGAGCGAACAGGCTGGAGCGTGAGTTTCTGGTTTCTCTTTGTGTCTGAGACCGAAAGGCAGGCAAGCGGGGGCAAATACACACCTCCCCCTCATATCTGATCATTCTTCTCATACCATGGTGTGTCTGAGCACGACCACTTCTGTCTCCGTATACTTCGTACACTCACTTATTAGACATTCTGTGATCTCGCACGGTCTCTCTCTCTCTCTCTCTCTCTCGCTCTCTCGCTCGCTGACACACTCTTCAGCAGTATTCAGCATAGCGGCATGCAGAGCTGTACTCCGGTGTGAAAGATGTTACTGATAGCTGAAGCTTTGTGTGTATGAATGCGTATTTGTTTGCATGTACCGTCAAATGAACCTGTTTTTCACATGTACAACAGTGACGAGTGAAATTCTGCCTCAAGCCCTCACAAATCAACACCACTCCGTGTTTGTAAACAGTCAACAATAAGTGACTACCATGGAGCGAATATCCAATAAGCAATTGAGCAATTGAGCTGACCAGATGTCTACAGGAACTCAAATAACCACTATTTACATCCATGTTGAGCAGAAAAGCATCTCTGAATGCACAACCCATTGCCTGATCCTTTTCCAGTCTTCATCGGTCTCTGCCTGCGCCCTCTGTAGTCTCAGAATCCTGTTCATGGTTGATTCAAATGGAACCTGATGGCATGTTTTGGCGCGTCGTGCTTTCCGAGATGCTTTTCTCATTGTAATGGTGACGTAGCAAGTGGACGGGGTTCCAGTCACTCCATGATTGCTCACTGTTTTCGACTGTCCTCTTGCTTTAAGAAAATCATATTATAGAGCATGGTGAGTATTATGTGATTCATTATAGTATCACATCTTGCACACAGTCGTTCACACTTGGCAGAAGCGGGACTGAATTTGCGAAATGTTTGGATGGAGCTTGTTGGAAACAAGGTTAGTGTGTGAAACCGCACAAACCTTGTAATGAAGACCAGTAAAGAGTTTCCATAAGACCATTCTAATGAATCGTGATAAAGTTGTTGTGGGTCAGAGATGATGAAAAATGTGTGCCTGGGTAGTGGATTATGTGTGCGCTTGTGTATATGTATGTTAATATGAGTTTGTGTGCGCTTTGTGATGTTTCTAGGGAAACAGATACACAAAAGCAGAGAGTTGTCCAATGGACTATGTGGTAAGCTTTTGACACACACACACACACACACATCCACACAGGTCTCCTGAGGCATAGAGGCTGATAATGTCTTCGCTCTCTCCCAGACCTCATTGGTTTACTGTTCATTATTGACTCCCGTCTGATTTACTCTTAAGCAGCACGAACGCGTTTGTTTGTACATGTGCCCCAGTGACCACTTTTTCTTGAATAGTCTCTTTATATAAATTTCCTCATTTATCAAGCGCTAATAGACCGAAAATTTAAAGTAAACAATCAGCCTCATTTATCAAACTGGATCCGAATGAAATTATATGTAAATCATTTGCAAGAGCATTTACATGCTATTCATTGAACTGTAGTTAGTCCAGGAAAAAAGTTCAGGGAGCTGCTAAGTCCTAGATCTTCACTGATAAGTGTTGAATTGTACAATTTGCACTTAGTTACTGCAGTTTGATGTCCAGATTATGCTCCGTTGTTTCATATTTATGACTAGAAATCCAAACGAAAGAGCAAAGACAAATAAGACAAGCCAGTTCACTGCAGTGGCTGAGCTGCGTAGCTGGAAGATTTAGAGCATGCTCTGCTTAGGTGGTGCCGCTGAGTCATCATTTTGTCATTTTCAGCTTTATGAGTTTTGCCATTTGAGTGTTGTAGGCGTCACAAACTGAAAATCAGCTGCACCATGAACATGCCTGGTAATATGCGTATGAAAACGAAGAAAATCAGCCTTACCAAAACTTTTGAAAATCTGACAGCTTTGTCCGATGAAAATATTTACACCAAATTGTACTAAATGATTATCAAGTAAAATTTGCTTCTTCGAATGATTACATTTGAAATGCCGTCTGTGGGTTTGATTGCAAAAAGCTTCGACCCCCCCCCCTCCAGCTTCACCGCAGATCAGCTTGCGTCACCACCATTGTTGTAAAACAGCAGGGTGTGCTTTATGTTCAGTTTTCATAATTCACGTGAATTAATTTTTCTGTGTGAACGAAAGTAAGCCAGTCTTATAAACGTTGTCAGAATAGGCTATCAGACAAGAGCTGGCTGGAAAGTCTAGAGATGCCTGCAAATGTATTTTTAATGCATATCAGGAGAACACGTATAAGCACGCTTTGCTGTTGTGGAGAGCTAAAAAAAAAAAAAAATAGGTCATCGTAGACCATGATTTATCACAAGGCAAGATGCATTGCTTTTGTGAGCTACTTCCTGTTAGAGCAGTTTCTCATAAAACAGCACAGACGCAACAAAATCTACACATTCGAGAAGTACATCAGAGTACGAATCAGCCTCAATGCCCAGAGTCACACCCCTGCATGCACCGGTGGAGGGAAACCGTCCGAAAGCAGCCCGCATGTCGATACACCTGAGTGTATCCTCATTACTGGCTCACTTGTTCCCATTTTCTGTTTTATACCCAGAACCTTGTCTTGGGCTGGTTTACTGCTGTCTTGTTCTGATCAGGTGTTGGTCCCTTTGCTTTTGTTCTGATTCTGGACAGAATCCTTTCTTTAGTTATTTTTTTCCTTTTGCTTCTTCTGGCATCTCCAGCTCTTGTCAAGCAGGAAAGCCAAAAGCTGCACATGCTTCGTATAAGAAGCATGAGGTCTATAAAAAGGTTAGCTGGTGTGTCATTGTTGATGCCATCTTTAACAGTGAAGTCCCATTTCCACACGGGACTGCTGAACGTATTCACCGCATGAAGCCCTGTGGATTGTTTCTCCTCATCACACCTGATAAGTGTTCTTAACACGAAAGCTTTTTTTTTTTTTTTGCAAAGGTGAAATCTGAATGACATTTTGTACTTGTTCATAGTGTTTCTCTTGCCGTCCTTCTGTTCTTGTTTGCATTATTTTCTGTTATTCAGTTTCTTCAGTTTCACATGTTTGTATTAATGCTGTAGGTTCTAAATGCTCTGTATGAATTGTTGCTTTTGTGGAACTGGTCAGTGTTTCTGTCACGCCAGTACCTGTATTTTCTCTCTCTCTCTCTCTCTCTCTCTCTCTCTCTCACCTCTCACCTCTATCTTTCTCTATGCCTCCCACACTGTCTCTGTATGTGTCTCTTTTTCTGCCTCTATCTACCTATCTACCTACTTACCTGTCTAGCTACCTAAATGCCTGTCTATCTACATATCCGCCTGTTTATCTACATATCTGCCTGTCTATCTACCTTCCTACATGTCTATCTACCTTCCTACATGTCTATCTACCTACCTGTCTATCTGTCTATCTATGAGGTGCGTAAATATTTTGAACACTGCCAATTATTAGTGTTTTAGCTGTTTACAGCAGTATATAGATCTTGAAATTAAATAATGAATATGAGCTCAAAGTACAAACTTTCAGGTTTCATTTGATGGTCTTTACATCCAAATCAGCTGAATGGTGTAGGACTTTCTATATCTGCCCCCATTTGATGGACTAGAAGTAATTGGACAAGTAAGTGTTATTCCTTCCTTATTTCACTTACTATAAGCAGACAAAGGATGTAATGTTGGTTACAAGTGTGTCCTTTGGAATCTTATGCTGTTAATTCTCAGTATGAAGTCCAAAGAGTCGCCACTGCCACTGAACAATCCAAACAAACCCATCAGGGAGACAGCAAAAACATTAGCTGTGGCCAACAATTTGGTACCTTCTTAAAAAGAAGGAATGCACAGGTGAGCTCAAAGACACCACCAGCCACAGAGAACAACTGTGGGGGATGACAGAAGAGTTTATTCCCTGGTGAAGAAAACCCCCCCCCTTCACAACAGCTGGTCAGATCAAGAACACTCTCCAGGAGGTGCGTCTGTGTCAAAATCAACAATCACGAGAAGACCTCACCAAAGTAAATACAGACGGTTTACTACATGATGTAATCCATTAGCAGGCCTCAAGAACAGGAAGAACAGGTAGAGTTTGCCAAAAACATTTTTTTTAATCGTACAGTTCTGAGACAACGTCCTATGGACAGATGAGACAAAGATCAACTTGTAGCAGAATGATGAGAAGAGAAGGGGAAGGAAACAGTGTCTGGTGACGTCTTAATTGCGAGTGTGTCCAATTTCTTTCAGTCCCTTAAAAGGGGAGAGCACAAATAAAAAGTGCTGTAATTCCACATCACTCACCCAGTTTGGGTGTGAAAACCCTTAAAGCTGAAAGTTTGCACTTTTTGAGACCATATTCATTACTTAATAACTCCAATGTACTGTGGTGGACATCTAAAAATGAAACCAATAATATTACCAATGTCCAAACATTTATGTTCCTCACTGTAACTATCTGCCCCTTGCGCGCTCTCGCTCTCTCTTACTGTGTCTCTCACTCGCTCTCCCTGTGTTTTATTTTCCCCTTGGCAGTCTTGCGGGATATTTCAGCACAGCATGGTGACGTGAGAGAGCTGAATGAAAACTGACACGACTCCCACTGACAGCTCCATACACATTCCTACGTGCTGTGTGAAGACTCTCACCTGGTTTGCACTGGGAGATGTAGTTCAGAACATCCTATATTTAGGTTGCTTATCCAAAATACTGATGTGTGGCATCTGGTCTGCTGTAGAGAGAGTGTGTGTGTGTGTGTGTGTCTATGCTTTGCAAGAGTGGAACAGAAAATCTTTTGCTTAACCTTGGGATCGTTCCAGAATCCATGGGTTTTATATTCAGTTTAGGAAATGACTAACACATTTCATTTATGGGCATGTGCTATCAAGGTATGGAGGAGGTCAAAGGAAGTTAAAAGTGGGGAAAACAAGAGAACAGGAAATGTGAAAATGAGAGGAAGGAAAGAGGAATGAACTCGTACTCAACGAGCCTTCCTTTGTCCTTCTAGCTCTTAGGTTACCAAGGGAGGAGCATCGACTTTTTTCCTTCCATTTGTTCCATCCAGCCGTCAGTGGCGGCGTCCATATATTCCCCATTCTCCCCGACCCCCATCATAAGTATGTGCATTAGAGAGGGAGGATAGGCGCGCGCACACACGCGCACAAATGCATAAATGACTGACGCTGCAAGGAGTCTGTGAGGGAGGAAATGAGGGGAGGGGTGGGAGAACGAGGCAGGGAGGAGGAAACAGGAATCAGCGGCAGCATCAGTGAGTGAACGTGCATCGGGTGAGAGAGAGAGTGAGAGAGAGAGAGAGAGTGCTAGACAGGGAGGAGAGGAGAACAGAGGACAGTTGGCTGCACTGCTCAAATGCAGTCGGAGGTTGGGAGGCGAAGAGGATGAGATAAGCGTGGGGGAAGGAGAAGAGACAAAGGGAGATCACATCGTTGTTTTTGTTCCAGAGGAAAGAGGGAAGAGAGGGATCTACGCGGAAACAAGAAGGGAAGGAGAGCCCAACCATGACTCTGTCATTTTTCAGCCAGAGGAAGCAAGTCAACGGATAGCAGCAAGAGCTCCTTTTCCTCTGTCAGGGAGGGAACTGAGGGAAGAATTTCAAACGAGTATAGATCTTTTTTGTTTTTTAGCAAAACCCTAGCTAATTAATGCTTTCCTTTTTGAATTGAGAGTCTCAAGAATTGATATTTTGCTTTCACTTTTTTTAGAGAAATAAACAGGAGGGAAATCGGCCAGGTTTTTTTTTGGATATAATTTCACTGCTGTACAGGCGTTATTAGCGTTATTTTACAGTCGATATGCAGAAAAAAAAAATCAGGTTTCTCTTATGCAAAAGTTTTCTATGTTAAGTAAATAGTCATTTCTTTCATCATGTTGCAGAGTTTCTCTTGTACCGTGCTATTATTGTAATGTTTTATTTATTTTTTTTTGCAATGCTCCGTTTTAGCTGGAAGCCTGTTTGCGTGCGTATTCTTGAGCAATATTTGATTTCCTCCTTGGACTGCTGCCCTGACAGAGTCTGTGTCTCTGCGAGTGTCTGGTGCTGTCTTCATTGAGATGTCAACATTGATTAACTTTAGGGCAGCAGAGACAGTAGCGGGACTTTGCCATCTCATGGTGTTGCATTCGGCAGACTATTGATCGCCAGTGAGTGTGTATTAAAGTAGCGCAGTGTGTGTAAAGTCTCTCGACTGTCCGGTTAGCCCGAGCCACGGCTGACAGGTTGTGTGTTGGCGGAACTCGCCGCCTTCTGTTTGGGTTCTGTCAAGGTTTCGTCTGGCACAAATCTGCACTGCCTTCAGTCACCATGGCAACAAGCTGGCAACCGTGAAGTCCATCATTGCTGTTCTAAGTTGCCGTAAACTTTTAAGGTCACTCTGTCTCACACTATTTTGATAAGAGCCAACAAGCAGATTTCAAGGTGCTTTTTTTTTTCTTTTTTTCTTTTTTTTCTTCTCTCTCTTTTTTACTTTTTATACAGCTTGTTAGTTTATAGCTCTGTTATTTCTGCCAATTAAGGACAGACAGTCGGGAATTATAACTATTTTCCATCTTCTGTTCTTCTGGTGCAAACATGTTGGTCTTGGAGTCGACCATAGAACAATGTTCGCTTGTGTTGTAGTTAAACTCAGGTTTTGTCTTCTTTCTGGAGTGCCAACAATGTCCATCCCTGCTAGCTGAGGTTTGTGAAGGCAAACAAACTTGGCTGCTTATTAACCAAGCTTTTGCTGAAACCGTCCCATGAGCCGATCCCTATGCTATACTTTCCATACTTTTTAACGCGAGTTTGTTCTTCATGCTCTCGTGAACCAGAACGGCACTTTTTTCACTCGTCACCTCACGTAGTTGCATCTTTCTTTCACGAACACTTTATACACTTTTTATCTCTTACTTGTCTAATAGCACTTGGCTTACTTGGACTTTTTCCACCTTAATCTTGTTGGCCAAGAACTCATAAATACACCTTTTTCACTTCACCTTGGAACAGGGATTCTGCCATATTCTCGATGACCAGGTGCTACATCCGAGTTGCCGTGGTTTGACACTGTTCAAGGCTCGGTTCTATGTACTGTTTCTCGATGTTTTTATAATCTTATTGTTGAGTTTTTTTTTCACCCCTTGAATGTTTTTTTTTTTCTTCTTCATTTTGTATGCACTGTGCACCTGTCATGCCTGTTCACGAACTAAGAGCGCATTGTGTCACTGATCTTTGCACAGATACGGTGTGCATGCCAAATCCAGCTCGCACTCCAGGACTGCATCAAGTCATATTACGTGTATATTTGTAAGCGTTGGTGCATTTAATCAACTCTCAGTGAGGTCCCTTAAGCTTTTGCACTTAGTGGACCTCTTTAGAGCTGCACTGAAAAGACACTACAAGCTTAGTAACAAGCTTGTTCAACTTTATTATACTCCACAGCAACACTCCTAGAACAGTGTAGTGTAGTCTCAGATATCACAGGTTCTGGGGCAGTGTATGTGGTAATTGCCTTGCCGTCCTTCTCTATTCACTTGTACCATTCCTTAATGAACACGGATTCGTAACAATTACATAATCAATATCACTGATTATAGCCGTTGGTGCTTTGCTGAAACAATCTGACTCACAAATCTGAAGCTTACTATTTCAGAAAGTCTGATCTGATGATGCTGATGTGCTGTCTAGTGGATGCTTGACACTTTTCTGTGGGAATGGGGAAAGCCTCTAAGGAGATGACAGTCTAAAGAGCAACTGTAGAAATCAGCCAGATGATTTCTGACGCACGGATACTGTTCCAGTCACTGAAAGTGCTTGTGAGGTTTTGGTAATATATGCAGTGGACTCGGACTGTGCTCGGACTGTTCTGCACGTGCGCACGCTCTGTTCCCAACTTTTCAGCACAGTTGGCAATTATAGACTGTTGTTTCTTTGCCAGAGGTTTCATGAGTATTTATGTGACCCTGCTAGGAGTCACTATGTTCTGCTTGGGTTTTTTTTCTCAGGAAATGGATTTATTAAGACCTGCTCCATTTGACGGAACCATTCCTCAGATGGGAGGTGTCATTCATTTAGGATAATGAGCGAGTGATTGATTTTCGAGTCCGCTTCTAATGAGTCCTCTCTTAGGAGATCTCTTGGGGCAGAACTTCGGATTGAGCCAATCAAGTCTCATTACGGTCACACTGACAAGCTGCTGGTTGTCGGTACCGTGGGAAGTCATGTTCCAGGAGTTGGAAGATGATAAACTATGTACTCTTGGCTCACACTGATGTACAAAGTCACTACTGGTGCTCTTATTGTGTTACCTTTTATAATAGCCATATTTTGATCTGATTCCTAGAACATTGGTAGAACCGTTTCAGGGCTCTCAATGAGTAGTTTACCTTTTTCTAAATCAGTCATATTTCTATGTCTTTAATTATCTTAACAATCTAGCTATGTAACTTGGGGCTTCTTTTTAGACTCGTTCTACCGGTAATAGAATTCAGTTTATTGACTAGCAAGAAACAATCAGTGAAAGTGAATATTTGAAAGTCACTGTACTTTTTTTAACCAAAAAGGAAGGAAGGCCAAAGAGTCAGCCTGGAGAACGGGAAAGAATACGTGGGCGGGGGAACGGGGGAGAGAGAGATCATCTGGAAGAAGCGGGCGAGCGTGATCGAAAGGGAACGAGCAAGGGAGAGGGAGCGAGAACGAGAGGAGGAGGAGAGGAAGAACGGGGCCCAGTACACAGTCTGGAGGCTTAGGGAGGGATTCCAGGAGAGGAGGGATAGAGAAGGGGAACAACTGAAGGGAACGAGTACAGAGGGAGCGAGAGAGCCTCAGCCAGAAGTGATTTGGAAGAGACGAGAGGAAGAGGAGAGAGAGAGCGAGAGGATACAGCTGGAAGACAGGGGCCCCCGAATCATTTGGAGAAAGAAGGAGAGAGAAGGAGAAGTAAGAAGGAATATACATGTCAGTGACTTGAAACAAAAAGGCGAAAGAGAAGGGAAGTGATCAGCCGAGTGAGCTTGATCCAGACTAGAATGGTGCTTTCTGTCGTTCTGTGTTCTTGATGTAGTACTACGTTCCTTTAAACTGCACTGTAAAGTTTACAGTCTTCTTTTTTTCACAAGGACTGATTTATATTATTTAGTTCTTGAGGATTTGCTCAAGATATTTTGTATATAGTGCTATTAACCAATCTAGTCTTTAAACCACTGAGAAGTTGTACTTGGAGCTCTGTAATTCTGGATCTTCTCAGCCTTGAGGTAGATTTTCAGAAAGTGTTCGGTGGTCTCTCACACTCTCTCTCTATCTCTCTCTCTCTCTCTCTCTCTTTCTTTCTTTCTTTCTTTCTTTCTTTCTTTCAATATTGATCTGTCTGTCTGTTGGAAACCTCTTCTCTTCGAGTCTCAGTTGCAGCTAATATTTTTTATTGGACTCTTTCAGATAAGAGCTGTTATAGTTTAGCCTCACTCATAGAAACCAAAACACACCCCGGATATCAAAGAATTCCTTTTGCTTTCTTTCGGTCATGCACATTTTAAAGTGCAAGGCCATTAAGACACCAACAAACTAACATTAAGAAGACAATCATGCTGAGGTTCTTCAGTGGAGCTTATGGTGCTCTAATGATGCGAATATAAAATGTGAATTCTGATTATCTCTATGCAGGCTAAGATCTGATGCAAACACTCACACAGACGTTAACATACCCTGTGTGACTACACTGATGTCACAGTCTGCGTGATCTGGAACTTGACAGGAAACACTTTTTATTCTCTTTATTTTGGTCTTTCTCCTCCCTGCTTCTACATTCTTCTTTTTTCATGAACTGCGCTAACAACACCACTGTCATTTCTTTGGTCCAAAGATGAAGGAATCGGTAGATGGAGATAAACAAGGGACTGTACCAGAAAAGAGAGGACCTGTTTGCAATTTATTTGACAGAGACACTTGGAGAGACCTAAAGAGAACCTAAAACCTGTTCAATTCGGAGCTGAACTGATAGACGAGCGGAAAATGGAGCTCGTCCCCAAAACTAAATACACCCCCTTCAGGAGTGACTCTTTCAGTTCTACAGACGAGACAGCCTCTAATCCTTCTCTCCCTTCTTCAGCTCCCCTCACCCCTCTTACTCCTCCGAGCATTGCTTCATCTCTGTCTTCCTCATCGCTCGCCCCTATCCTGCCCCCGACGTCCCCTCGGCCAGCTGAGAACAGCCCCACTACGCTGTGCTCCTTCTTTCCCAGAATGGGCTCTCTGCGACTGGGCATGTCTGCCACACTTCTCCCAGGCCTGAAGGCATCCAGCAGGCCACAGGAGACACCCAGCACCTCCTCCTCTTCGTCTGCTTCTCCTCCTCCTCCTCCTCCTACTCTCCTTCCTCTAATGGCTCCCTCTCCTCCTCCTCGTCCCCCACAGGACATGAACCGGCTGGGTGGCGCGTCGCGGAGAGCCCGTGTGGAAGGGGGCCAGCTCGGGGGCGACGAGTGGACGCGCCATGGCTCCTTCGTCAACAAGCCCACGCGAGGATGGCTGCACTCGGACCATGTGGTCAGCACCACTGGCATCAACTACACTGTTAGGGTAAGATGATTTTAGGTAAAATCTTTGGAGTTATGAAATACATATTCTATTTTATTTGATACATTTAAAAAAAACATTCTCTGTCTGTTTCACTACTTTGTTTCAGTTTAGTCTATATTGCGCAACTGCCAAGTCAAATTCTTTATAAATGAAATCTTACTTGGACAATACAATTCCACACCACTGGGACCTATAAAAGTTAAACTGTTAAGAATTGTCTTACAAAGTCCTATAAAACAGATGATTTAATCCTTTTACTCTCAATCAATAATACGACATATTTAGTAACTTGTGTTAATTACTTATTAAGAGTAGCTCACACGATTTTCTCTACTTTTTCTTAACTCTCAAAGCCATTTCCCATACAGTGTCATAATTCACTGGAATTCTGTGTTATATATATATATATATTTTTTTTTTTTTTTTTTTTTTGGTGTGTTAGTGATCCTCT
>JAQMYM010000033.1:5608277-5625252 GCA_030014255.1 Parauchenoglanis ngamensis
TCTCTCTCTCTCTCTCTCTCTCTCTCTCTCTCTCTCTCTCTCTCTCTCTCTGTCTGTCTGTCTGTCTGTCTGTCTGTTCCAGGATGGCTCCTTTCGATGGCTCAGCATGGGAGGAGGAAGAAGAGGACTTTGCTCCTCCCCCAGAGGTTCCATACTATAATAACTTTCCCGGGAAACAGCCACCCCCAGGAGGCCTGATGGACATGAGAACTCGTCCTGGACACAGCACAGGAGCCACACTAGTGAGACCTTCTGACCTGTTTGGGTGTCCGTGTGTCTTTTCATGTGCCTGTTGTAGACTATGACTGTAATTCAATTCACAGCCTTACGCAGGCTACAAATTCCATCTGGAGTGGGACTAAAAAAGTTCTGCTCTGCACATATCTCTACAGTTAGCCATGAAAATCAAAAAAACAAAGACCTTTTTTAATTAACAGGAAAGACTTTTCCCAGCAGAGTCTTACGCAATGTGTAGCTGAATAAAGTTGGCTTCATCTTGTCTGAAATATTTCCAGACTACTGAAGTACACTTGGCCTGTTTCTGTACTATCTCACGGTCCCTTTTTTTTTTTTTTTTTTTTTTTTTTTCTTCTGCCCCACCTAACTTAACAGCACCCCACAGTGGTGACTAGTGTGAATATATTAGTCTTCTAATTACTTTGTGCTCCACACTTACAGCACTTTTCCACCAGACACTTTCCATTACCAAACAACCTGCAGCTAAATTTGGTCAGCCTTCTTACCAGGGTACCAACAGTATTAAACAGGAACATATAGGTGGAGCTAGAAAAAGAAATCATCAAAGCAAACTTTATAGAATTTTTTAGAACCTACAGAGAAGTACCAGTACCAGTATGTGATGGAAAATGGATATAGGTCACGCATAGTTCAGTATTCATGTTAGATGTGAGGTGGAAATGAGCTTTTATTCCAATAGCTAACGTAATACAAATTCACTTAAAATGCAAACATTGTAGCCTGCACGTAATTATAGCCAGGAGAGACAAATTAATAGTGCTCATGATTATTCATAATTATTATTTGCAGCAAAGAGGTATGTCACCTATATAAAATGCTGGTAAACATGGCAGTCCAATGTGCTGTTTTTTTCTGTGTGCTTGCAGCCCTATGGCCAGCCTGGAATAAATGACATCCATAAGCAACCTCTGCCTCCACTACCAGGTCAGCATCTGTTATACTATTTTTGTCACCATTGCCATCTCACAGTGTTGCTCTGAAGGTCACCGCTCTAATGACTACTACCACTTCTCTTATTTTCTCTCTCTTCACATCTCATTCAGTGGGAGTAAAAGAAGGTGGCCTGTTTGATGACCCCTCATATGTCAATGTAGATAAATCCCGCCCCCAAGTGGCCGCAGCTAATGGCAGTGCTCACAGAGATGCTTTCGACATGAGTGAGTAAAATTACCCTTGCACTTTCAACTTCCAGCTTTGCTGTGCTTTATAGTTTTACCTTACGGCCCATAGGTTAGTGGGATCTGTTGTACTGATTGTGAATGGTGTTTATGCCACAGCGCTGTTGAATTGCTCAAAAGGTGTTTATTAATTTATTCTGGCAGTTTTGACTGGAATGCAAATCACAGGTTTATAGAAATGGACTAATTTTAATACATTATTATTTCTATTGCAACAGTTAATTCATGGGAGCTTCTATGGCAGATGTGTCATATAATCTAAGAATAACAGCTAATAATAACCCGAGAGTCTTCATGACCGAGCATTTAGTGCTTTCTGGTTTCTTTGCTTTTTTTTTTTTTTATTATTAACTTCAAGAGACAGGGAAAAAGAAAGGCTGGTAAGAGATTGACTGTTTAGAGCTGCTATAACGTAAGTGAATACAGGAACTTGTCTCATGGGCGTTGCACATTACATGTACCTATAAATGATCATGTAATAAATGTAGAAATTGCAAGCACTGGCAAATTGCTGTGGTATAAGAGGAATACACCATTTCTGGACATGCTGTTACAGGAAAAGTATCAATGTCAGGGTGGTAACAATATGTCTGCTTCATCACACCAAATCATCGTTCATTATTTTCCTATAAAAGCATAACCTGTCGTGCTTGATTGTTAACTTATTATCCATATCTACAGAGCCATTTGATGATGCCCTCAGCGTGTCAGGCACAGTGCCCCCTCTGGCTCAGCAGCTGCAGAGTGAGCCCTGGTTTCACGGTCCCCTGAGCCGCAAGAAGGCCGAGAAACTGTTGAGCAAAGACGGTGACTTTCTGGTGCGTGAGTCGGGTACCACGCCAGGCCAGTACGTGCTCACAGGCCAGCAGGGAGGCCAGCCCAAACACCTGCTGCTGGTGGACCCGGAGGGAGTGGTGAGAATGACGGGATAAAGGAGGGGCATGTGACAGCTGGAGAGGGAATGAGTTGGGGGTGGGGAAGTGATGATTATCTTGCAGAGCTGTATTCATAAGAAGCCATGTGGTGATCATGGGTTATGTGACGTGTTGCAGTATTTAATGCGTAAAGGATTGTTATTGCAAGATATAATTAATCCATTTTCATTATTATTATTATTACTCCATTATTATTGCAAACATACATTATTCCAGCGAGGCTGGCTGTTTTTGATTTCTGTCTCATGCCCCCTCTTTCGTCTCTCTTTGTAGGTTCGTACCAAAGACCATCGCTTCGAAAGCGTCAGTCACCTGATCAGTTATCACATGGACAACCGGCTGCCAATCGTATCTGCCGGAAGTGAGGTGTGCCTGCAGCAGCCAGTGGAACGCAGAGCCTAAATGTCACACACACTGTTCTTCTTCTGCCATGGTGTCTCCTTCCTTCTCAAGCTCTTGTAATTAGACCTTTCCAGAGATTGTCTCACGTTTTTTGCAGAGAGGATGAGCAGCAAAAAAAAAAGAAAAAAAGAAGCAAAAGTGAGCTCTGTACTTTGTCAGTCCATAATGAAACTTGCAAGTGATGCGATCATTGGACAAATGGACTAAGAGAAATTCATAGCCATCAGATTCAGCTGTAAAAATAAAAGTGAGACTCCAATGGGGAAAATGAGCCAAAAAAGAAAATCCAACAGACTGGAGTAGGATAGCGGCATGTGGTGTAATGTGATGTCACGTCCCCTACAATACGGATATGTGAGTGAAGCCTGAGATGTCTGGGCATTCAGCTGAAATATCCTTCAGTAACACTCCAAAAGTCATCCACTGCAGAAGAGAAGTGAAGTGAATCAGAGACTCAAAAGACTGGTTCATTCATTTATTCATTCATGTATTCATTCATTCCCAGAGCGCTGGTTTGTAAAGCTTGATCATTGCGTACAGATCCGACAGGTTGCCAGCCACGAATGCTGATTCTGATGTCATGAAGTAGATATACATAACAGTAGTGGGAACTCATTCAACCACTTGATTTAGTAGATTCATTAACATATTCTTCAGAATAAACAGGATCCAACAGGTAGACCACTTCTAAGCTCTTACTTGGAATTGTGCTTGAGATCGGCCCGAGTGGTTCCTATAAATCTCCCATTTACCATTTGGGAGTGTTTCAAGTCCACATATCATTCTATATGCAAAGAGGAATAGATTATATACTGTAGATTATAGACATAATGAAGTAAAAAAAAAAAAAGAGCACCAAATGTAAACAAATAAAAGTGACATTTACTTTCATTGAAATGATGAAGCCACCAAGGAGCAGAGATCAGGATCAAGAGAAACACAACACACATCCAGAACCCTACATTCTGGAAAGAATGGACTCGATGAAAGAGGACGAGAGTAATAGACTGTATACAGAGTTGTTCCACGCTTATCAGGACTCAAAAAGGGGGAAATAAATTCAGTCCTCGGCATAATGCATTTTAAAGAGAAAGTCGTAACCTGTTGTGCTGTCCTCTTCGAGAGCGCCTGTAACATGGACTTCTTGGTTTTTTTTTTAAGCTGTGCATTTCACTTTTTATCTGTGTTCGCCTTGACAATCTGTCTCCATGTGTATTTGAGTTGAAGTTTAAAAATGATGAGACTCAAAACAAAAAATTGAGGAGACAAAAGTTAAAAAATAGAGATAGGGATGCTAAAATGAATTAAAATGACACCCCGTTGCATACGATGCACAATTCTGAACTGGCGTAACATTCAGATAATATGATCAAGGAAGAGAGAACACGCTCTATTTTTTCCTGTTTTTGTGCATTGTGCCTTTTCACTCAACAAAGCCACATCATTAGGATGCAGTCGAAGTAAAGATGAAAACTCAAGAACTTCATTGGTGTTCAGAGTTCATAACGTGTTCTTGCCAAAATTCCTACACAAGTGTAATTCAGTTTGGTCCAGGTTTTAGTTGATGACAATCTTGGTCACACATTCTCGTAATCCTGCTGGTAAATAGTGCTCATGTTTTAGTGCTGTGCTGTGACTTAATGAAAACTTCTAGATATTGTTTTATTACGTTTCTTGCTTGTGATAGTTTTTCACTGCTTATGCAGAACTGGCTTACCAGCTTCATAAAATGTACATAGATATCACATATCACAATGTTCCTAATTCTTATAAGGTCACCCTAGACCCAGACTGAACAAGGCTCAGACAGCCCTGTTATGAATGTCAGCATTGATTGAAGAAGCAAGAAACCAATTAGTGTGATGTTGAATTTTACTTCTTTGTTATAGATTTAGTAACGCATATATTCACTGCAGGGTTTGAGTTTATCTCCAAATGTACCGCTCAAGTGCAAAGATTTCTGTAATTGGAAACATGATATCATCATAATTAGTTGGATTTGTACTAGACACAATTTGGGTAATGTTAGACCATCTGCATTGCTGTGTAGGGCAGGCAGACTCTTGTCTCTGGCTCAGTTTGCAGTCTTAAACGATTTGACTGCTTCACTCTGTAGGTGTGGTCAAAAAAGTGACCGGTGCAATGCCAAGTGCGGTCTACCCAGGTGTGTGGGTGTGATTAAAAAGTCCTGGAACAGTCTATCCTACTCTGCCTCACTGACTCCTCCTCAGTGTTGCATGGAAACCCTCTGCAGTCTCTGTGTTATAGTGATAGCGGTTTCTTCTTTTCTTGTGTGTGTGCGCACGCTCGCCTTATGACTGACTGTGGGTTTGGGTTTTTTTTTTCTTGCATTTTCTAGGCCAAAGGTTTTTTTTCACCTTACCAGCACAAGACGTGTTTTTTTTTATGTTGCCTTTTCTTTTGGATTTATTTTTAATATGCCTTTAATGTTCCTTTTGGGGGAAAGTACATGTTTACATATGTATCACAAACTATAGATTGCATATATAAATGCATTATCAGACAATTCAGATGTTGAGTGTGTTTTATAATTTGGGCTACATTTTCCTTCTAAATCTGCAGTTCGTCACATTTTACAATATGCGCACGCAGTACATTAATTTGCTATTACTATGTCTCAAATTCCAAAATTACTGGCACCCTTCATGAGAATGGGCAAATATTGTGTAAAACATATATTCCACAATGATTGTTCCACTGGAACAATAGGGGAGAACTACTTGCATTTTACTACAACACAAAGTCTTCACATGAAGACATTCTTTATTAAACAGTAATATTTAAGGCCTCCCAGATGAGTATTAATAATAAAAGGGCAACACCCATGTGGTGTTTATTTTCCTCCTGGAAAAGCGTCATCAAATATGAATTTTTGGGGTGCCAATAATTTTGAAACGGGTCTGAAATGTACATTTAAAAAAAAAATGCTGTTATATTAAAACTTTAGTGTGATCATATGTTCAGGCTCAAATAGCTCTCCTTTTATGTTTGCATTTGCCCATTTTCATGAAGAGGACCAATAAATTTGGAGTTGATTATATAATATTGCTGTTCCTCAATGTCAACGGTTAACGTTTTCTTCCGTTTTAAACATCCTCCTTCACATAGGAAGGACAGAACAATGAGTGTGTTCAAAGCCCTTGCACTAGTCATGAAATGGATGCAGTGGACCCACCACTGATGACCATAAATGGCTTCCTAAATCACATTAGAACAAAAGGCACCAGTTTCAGTGGGGACAGAATGGACCAATCATGTGTTTGGGTAAATGTTTTGAAAAAAGCATTCAGGATCTTTTCCCAGAACAAAAGAGGAGTTAAATATGCACAATAGAGAGATTAAAGGTTTAATGGTCGTACAATATAATGTCAGAGAATAGTGGAAAGTGCATGGTCCACTGGTATGTTCTAGAGCTGAATATAACACACAGGCAGAATGAGTGCAGAGATCACTTCGGGACTGTTTGTACATCACAGCAGCTACCGAGAGGGTAGAAGAAAGTCACACATTTGAGGCTTCCTTAAGCACTTAACGGTGTCACACTGGGGAACTTCATCTCGCAAGATCGAACGCAAGCCCCCTCTACCCTTCACAGAATTCTTGCCCATTTTTTCAGCCATCCCTTCCAGTCTTCAGAGGGGGATCAGCACAAGATGCATCCTCAGCGCCCCCTGGCGCAGGCTGTGCCTGCCTCACTGGGCCAGAACCTGAGAGACCTGGCATACGGCTTTGGTCGTGGTAAGAACCTGTTGGGAAGGAACATTGCCTACGGAGTCATCCAATCTCTGAAAGAGTGTCTTTACTTCCTGCTCTGCTGTTGGTGCATAAAAGAGATCCTGGACTGAAACAAAGGAAAGAGAATCCAAGATAATATGGGAATGTGAAATTTGTTTTTCTCCTTTATTCCTGGCCTCTTTATAACATTGATTTTTTTTTTTTTTAAGAATGATGGTAACTCTGAGTTCCTGTTGCTGTTGCAGGTAAGCAAAGTGAAAAGGACACGTTCCATCATTTAATCTATAATGTATAGCCACTGTCTGGATTTTAAAGAAGATATAAATCATCTGTTAAAAAAAAAAAAAAAAAAAGACCATTATCTGTTGAGCAATAATTTAAGATGAAACATTTGAAACTCCTCATTTTTTTGGTTCCCAATTATCTAGTTGTGAAGCCAACTCTTAATTGTTAAGTGAACTGTCTGCAAGGTAAACTCATCAACTGGTGTCAATGTTCCATGCATATTGTGAAGAAATATCTTGCTTGTCAGATTAATATATTACTATCTCGTTAAGGCAATATGAGGGAATTTAAGAGTGACACCAGGGAAATAATTATAAACAAATTATCGCCTTAGTTAATATTCAGATCCTTTTCATATATTCTTAATTATGCATATGCTAATTATATCCCCATAGCTCTTCAGATCTGGAAATGTTCAGAAATACTTTACCCATGTTGGAGTCCTGGCATTGAATTGTATGTCCATTAACTTAGCTATTTCACCAATTACAAATCCAGAATACAGCCTTATTCCTACAGACTGCTTACTGCTTTTTGAAAAAAGGTCTCTTAAAAGTTAATTGGATGGTTAATGGTTGTGGCTTAAGGTTCTACTTGTCAGAAAAGGGATTTCTACACCGAACCTTTTAGTGATAGGGTCCCTCCAGTGAGACAAGCCAAAGAACCTATTGGGGTGATGAGACAGAACCTTTCTTTTTTTTTAAAGAGTCTATGAATTACCTATATATTTTTTTTAGTTCTTTAACAAAATAAAATGATGTAGCTGTTCCACTAGATGGAGCTTTAGTAAAATGAAGACATTGTTTTGGGAAGAAACAGTCTTTCCTTTTTGGGAAAGAATGCGAGTAAGAGCAGATACATTTCTGGAAGTTGAAAGGAGAGGACTGACCGAGCCATTACAGGGCTTGTGAAACAAGACCCTTATCCCACAGTTGCTCAGCTCTGTGCTTTGGTTATAACTTTGCTTCTCCTGAACTGTTCAGATGTTTTTATATAAATGTTGCCAGTTAAATAAATGTAAATTGAGCTGTGTGGTTGAGCTGTATTTGACCTCTGCTTCTTTTCCAGTGTCCCTGATTGAAGTGGCATGTTCCCAGCATTGTTCAACAGACCCTTGAAGAATACCAGAGGCTTTTGACCATGACAAAAAGAGACAGCCCTGTGCGTTGTGTGTATAGCTCCAAATGCAATAAAGTTTGGGTTTGTTCTGAAGAAACACAGGGAAGTATCTAGCCAGCAACAGAAATCCCAATTTGGTCATCTGTCAGTTCCCATCCACCTGTTTATGCTATTCTTATCATACGTCAGCTACCAACCAGGGATGGTGTAGGTTAACATGCTCCCTTTGAGATATGTGAAACCAGCCAACTGCATCTTTTCAAACTGCTGCTCGTGCTGTATCACAGGGCAGTGTGTCACACCCGGAGGAAAGCACTATCTACTCTCTTCCACACGCATGATCTCATCGGCGCTCGTGATTGACTAATGTTGCTGTGATTGACAGAAGAGAGTGAGTCTCCCAACCAGAGAGCACAGCCACTTTTGTTAGGTCCCTATCACCAACGGTTTTGGTGCGGTCAGGATTCAAACTTCCTAACTCCTGATGATAGCATTATGTTAAAAAAAAAAAAAAAAAAAAGAAAAGAAAAGAATAAAAGATCTAGAGCGCAGCTTGGTCAGTCATTCATTTACTCATTGCTTTTATCTCCTGTCAAAATTCCAGCACACTCTCGTGACATATGCAATTCATACAATACTGTCATAAACCATTACACAGTATTAATGTAGTAGGTGCATAACCTCAAGCAAATGCCAGAGTATATCACCAGCTCAGAAAAATAATATTTTTTAATGACCATTTTGATGACCACCTTTCTTAAGCACCAATTGTTTGTGTAAATATTACAACTCCTGTATTGTGCTACAAATGGAAAACATGTCAGTGCTTCAATATTATGGAACGAGCCTTCAAGGAGAATCCACAGCGGGGTAAGTCTGATAAGAATTGCAGCCATTTAAGAATACTTTTATTTAATTAAAAAAGCAATTTCTCTGCACAGCAATATTGGCACACAGCTTGCCACCACTTTGTGATTTATTCTTTTCCCTTGCTTAATATTAAAACTTTCAAACTTTTTGCAGCGAGGGACTCCATTAACTGTAAAAAAAATAAATAAAATACACGAAGCCCCTCTGACCATAAGAAAATTATTCCGATATTAAGCTTATTATTTAAATGTGCACAATAATGTTTGGCCTATTTATTGCAGACATAAAGCTTTGCATTCCTCAATAAAAAATTTCAGAACGAGAGGTTGACATTGATGAGTTGACATTACATATATGCCTATTTGCTTTTGAGTTATTCAGGTTTTGGATATGTGACCAATCAAATTAACTGATAATAATAATAATAATAGGTTGTGATTTCCAGCATTGTAAGAGAGTATAAAAAAAAGAAATAATTGACCCCCCGACTACACTTCAGAGACTGCACTTTGAAAAAAATGGCCTTGAGAATGTAATACCAGTGTGACACTCTATTGCACATTCAGCAACTGCCTGGGTTCAAGCTAACTGAGAAAACATCACTTCACAGTTCTGCTGACTCTGACACAATGAATTGATCCCGAGTGGCACATGGACAAATAATAGTGGTGAGAACCTGCAGGAAGACAGTATGAGCCTTGTAAGCACAATGTGCAATTAGAGTTCTGTGGTCTCTACTAGCAATCAACAATTATGGGTTCTTTATCTCATGTAAAGGATAAGTAATCAGCATGTAATTTATGAGATTAATATGTGTGACTGAAAAATTCAGAATTCTGGATTCAGAAAGCTGGAAGATTTATATATATGCTTTCCTGGCCTTAAATAAAGAAGAAACTTCACTCAGATTTTGTCATTGCCTCTCTTTCATTTAGATTACCATCACAGTGAGCTGTTGTTGTGGCCTTCCCTGAAGACTCTGAAAGCTACAGTATATTGGATGTTTTTAATGCTCCTGTAAGAAGCCTTACATTTTATTAGGTCTAATATAAATTAAAAAAAAATGGAAATTCAGAGCAATGGCAGGTATATAAATAAAACAGGTAAAAAAGGAAACTTCATTGTTACAGATTGAATTTAAAAAGGAATAAATGTAAATTAAAAAAAAAAATCAGAAACAGAAATATCTAACTAAAGTACTCCATACTGAGCTGAGGTGCATCCTGTTTGTTTTGATCATCTTGAAATGACTGCAAAACTTGACAGGAGTCCGCCAAATGCAAATTCAATTGATTAGACATGACTTAAAAAGGTGCCCACCTTTTTAACCATGGGGTCTCTTTCTAGAGCGGGCCATCCAGCCAAACTCCGTAACCATTCAAAAGGGGACTTGATTATGTTTTCGCTTTGACTTTATGAATTAAATAGATCACAAAGCCATAAAAAGTGATGGGGAATATTTTTGACTTTTGAAACCAACTGTATATACTATAAGTAGGATGTTACTTAGGTTCAGAGTGAGTATGCAATTAGTGACCATATGCAAAATTTGGGAGTCAGACAGTGCTTTTGTGTGTGTGTGTGTGTGTGTGTGTGTGTGTGTGTGTGTGTGTGTGTGTGTGTGTGTGTTAATAAGTATACACTTGGATTACATACTGGCACTGTGATCATGTGTTCACAAGCTCAGTGCAAATAAGCCTCAGGCTGGTATTTGCATAGACTGGTCTATTTCACCAGATGATCTCGTTTTCTCTAGCTGCTTCCTCGCTCAAAAGATCTGGCACCCCTTTGACAGATCACGAAGCATGCATACAGCTGGATGCTGAATCCCAATAGACACAAATGTTGAAATAACTCTCATATTAAATCGTATGTAAAAGGGTTTAGCCTTATGTTATTCTTATATAGCTACCCAATCCTAGTATGAGGATATGATTTCTGGATAAGAGAGTGTGCTAAATGCTGTAAAAGTGAAAAATATTCTTTCATTACATATGCAGGTCTTGTAAGGATGTTGAATGATAACATGGGACTCTATTTCTTTTTCTTGACACCTGTGCTTGTCACTTATTGTGTTTGAAGCATGGCCATTCCGGCTTGTGATTGGTGCGCTGTTGTGTCTGGGGGCGGGGCGTTTGAGAAACTGTCAGCTGCGATTGGAGAAGAGCAGCGAAGGCCAGACTAGAGCTGGAAACAGCTTGAAACTTATCGCACATTCGCAGAGAGGAGCACTTGAGGGGTTTAAAAGGTTTCAAAGGACTTGAGGTAAGCTTATATTTGTGCAGATACAGCGTTGCTTCTTAAATATGAACTGAATTATATAAGTGGAGCAGGCTTGCGTTGTGTAAGTTACTTTGTAGACTTTTGCATATCCGCAAACTTTCCCTTCGTTTCCGGCATGGTGTGGCTGCTGAGACTCTTCAGCTGTACCTATAGTGCACTAAATAAGGCTTAGAAAGCCGTTAATGTATGTTCTACTTAGTGCCCCTATACAGGGAACGGGAGTCCGTTTAGGATTCGGCCCACGTTTAGGAGCTTTGTTGATGTGAGGACCTTCATCGAGTGTATAAATTAGTCTAAAAGTTTATGTAGGAAAGACAAACTTCAAGTAAACTCCAAATTCGCTTTATTGTTATTAGGACGCCATTTTAAACATTTATTAATAGCGTTCACATTTGTTGACGTGATGACAAACTGGCTCACTGTTGTACAGAGATGGTGAGTTCACTGCATGGGATGGTGAAGGGTTTAGTTCATTAGGGCGCTTATGTGGGGGGTTGAGGATGGAGCTCTTAAGCAGTTAGAGAAGTACCTCCGGTTCCAGCAGACTTCATGTTAAGACAAACTTTTACCTTGTTTGGTCAATTTCTGGAGCTGGGACGAGATGGAAAATGAACGGCGTTAACGTCGGTGTTCTGGCAGATTCAAGAAAATGACATTAAGAGACTTTTCTGGAAGATAAATGACGGCGTGAAAGTGTGCCATGAGGGGATACAGGTTTTGCTCAGAAAGCATGACTTCTCTGTGATTTGCCTGCATGCTGCTACAGCACTAGATAGCCAACTGATAGAAACCGACCCTTCTAATTAGCACACATTCATTTGTCATCCCAGTGCTGTAACAGGGCAGGATTATTAATTATTATTACCTTCAGCACACTTGTCTTGTAATAAAATCCGTGCAATTCAGGTTAAGCTTAAAGCAGGGATTAATCTTAAGGCAGTACCATTCCCACTCCGCACACCATTTTCATGCTTGGATGCACATATGATCTTGACATCCTTGTAATAATTGAGCTGACCCTGAACTTGTCCTACTACGTTATATGAAACACCAGAACCATGATCATGCAGACTGCGTCAATTGATCCGTTCCTTCATCTTCAGTAACAGCTTTATCCTGGTCAAGGTCACGGTGGATCCCAGGAATGCTGAGCGTCAGGTGGGAATGCATCCTATCTGTGACGCCAGCTCTCACACACGCTCGTTCACTACACAATTTATTGTGCAAGTTTTCTGAAGGTGAGTGGAAACTGGTGGACCCGAAGCCCACGCAGATGCATGGAGAAAGGCAAAACTCCTCACAAAGTGCACCACAGTGCCACTGGCATCCGTTAATCTGATTGTAAATTTAGTCCAAATTTCAGCCCTGATATCAATAGACAATATTAGATTTGTGTGTCCTTGACTTTAACATTGTCATGGTGCTTGGGAAATTGTGCAGAGGCTCAGACCATTTTGCGAATTGACTCTTGCTTATACACCATTCTTCTGCCAAATGATTAAAACAAGTCAGGAGAGAATATTTTAGGTTGACTAGCTGAAACAGTTATCCAGCCTGAGCTGAGGATTAACTATTCATGTTTGTTGACTTAAAATTATCATTTGTTGTTCATGATGACCTGCAGCAGAGTTTACAGTGTATGGATACAAATTGGCAGTGCAGTTTATTAATTCAGATAATTTAGATGGCAAAATATATAAGATGTAATCTCGCTACATTCTTCATCTTTTATTTAAATGGTTACACCTATTAAGCTTTCAGCTCAACAGAGCAGCCTTTCTTACAGCCTTATTTTTAGCTCTTATCTAATTCCACTATATCCTGAGATCCCATCACAGCCCAGGGCTACATTTACCAACCTCTCAAGGGAGAGTTTCTATTAGCAGACCCAAATTACTGTGACAAGGATTAAGAAGATCTTTAATGCAGTGTGAAGTGTGTCACAAAGTACCTGATTAGTTTTTTGAAGTGCTGTGGTGGTGTTAAATTCATTTTTTTTAAATTATCTATAAGATATACTTGATACCTACAACCTTTGGATATCAGTAATGTAAGGATCATCTTGCATTGAAATGTAGATCAGTTATAAACTCAAATGAGTGACCTAGTTGGAAGACGCCCTTTTCTAGTTTTCTCTCTCCTGTTCAAGACTTGAGCAGTAACTCTAACTTTTTGTTTTTCTCCAGTGTTATTTACCAAGTCTTCCACTTCCGTCTTTGAAATGCTCTCTTTTTTTGCGCTGCCGTTGACCACCTTAGTTACCCAGGTCTCTGCCAAAACATTTGCTGCCCAAAGGAAAGGCCCAGTGTAGCCGACCTTGCCGTGTGAGATAACTACTAATGAAGATAGTAGTATTTCCAGCAACTTCAAATCTTGTAGGAGACTTTAAGCCCTTCTGTTTTCTCCATTGTGTCATTTACCTTTAGTTTCCTTTCACTCTGGACTCGTTATCATTTCAGCAAACAAAGCGCTTTGTCATTCAGGATTCAAAAATGTGATGGAGCATGGAAATTAATCTGCCACTCTGTTATCTAACCTGGCTGCAGCGATCATGATGATTCTTTTGTGTGTTGCAGTTGCTGAAAAGGGCCATTAGGGGGAGATGGCTGACAACAGCAGCACTAATGGCAACAACTGGACCATTCTTGCTCCAGAGATAAAGGTGTGTGTTCTGTAATTTAGGTAGGCCTGGCATGTCTGTAGGTGCTCCTGATTCCTTTAGATGTTCCTCCTTGATTCCTTGCCTCTCATATTCCTCTGAGGATATAAAGACTGGGCACGAGGAATTGAGGAGAAACATGGTTACTAAATGAAACCTTGCACACTGACATGTCACTTTTACATGACTTCACATATTGATGGCATGCTGCATAACAAATCATATGCACAAATCTGTGATTACACGCTAAATACAGTCCACTCTGAAAGTATTGGAACGGTAAGACCAGTTCTTTTCATTTCCTGATGTTTAACACATCTATGTGTAAATAAGTTAGAGCTTGACACCTTTAGTGTCAGATCACCCAAATTTTATTTGAGCAAAAGTATAGAAATAGACAATCTTAAAGTAAATAAAGTGCATATCTTTGGTTGCATTCGCCTTTTGTGGCGCTTTCCGAGACTTTTTCCCTTTCTTTCGGTTGTTGATTGTTTAGCGGGGATTTCTCATTTACATTACATTTGCATTTACGGCTTTTGGCAGACGCCCTTATCCAGAGTGACTTGCAGCAATGCAAGCCCAAGCCATGGCACTACCTCCATCATGCAAGATCGATGAGCTTGTATGTTTTGGATCATGAGCAGATCATTTCATTCTCCACACCTTGGTCTTGTCCATCACTTTGGGAGATGTTAGTCTTGGTTCTGAAGCATTTGCAGCTCATCTCTCTGTTTCTTTGCAAATTCCAATCTAGCCTTCTGACTCTTGTTGCTGATGAGTGCTTTGCATCTTGTGGTAAGGTCTCTATATTTCTGCTCTCAAAGTCTTCTTCAAATGGTGCATTGTGATCCCTTCACATCTGACGCGTAGCGCTTTTGGTGATGTCACTGACTGTTTTGGCTCTTACAATTTCTGTCATAAACTGCTGACAGCAGCACTACTAACTAAGAAAGGACATTGGATCAGGAATCAAGGAGGCAACGTTCTTCTGGGATGCACTTTGTACTTGTTGTAACAATGCCCTGGAGTTTAGACTTGCTGGATTGGTTGATGTCATTGGGCCACATTCGTCATTCTAAATGTTTAAATAAATACGTTTGTTCAGTTATTCTTATAAAAAGAGTCTGTAGTCAAAAGAGCACCATGCTATGCTATGCTATGTGCTATGTCCAGAACTTTTTGCTAGAACAATAAAAGAGTACACTACCAAACATTCACTGAGTTCATTGAGCGTTATTAGCATTTAGTAACCCCTCACTGCTTTCCAGTTTCAACTGGCCGCTGTTCCTTACAGTTTCAGGCGGAAAGAATAGGTTTGTCTACAACTGCATATACTGATAAATCAGACTGCCAAGGTTCCCAAAGATTGGATAATTTCATCCCAATACTGATCTGTTTCCTATGATTTAACCACCTCACATCATGCTTATTGATGTACCAACCCATGTGCCTCAGCAGAGCCCAACAACAGAGTTTGTAAATTCTACCCTTTCTTTCAGGTCAGGGGCAAATGATTGGTGGATGAAAACCTTGATGATGATAATATTAGCAGTTTAATTCTAAGAAACTGGAGTGGGCTGAGGAAACCGTTATTAAAGTTAAATCTTTTGTTCTTATAGGAGTCTGGAGTAGAGAGCATGTCCGCGTCTGAAGGTCAGGCAGAACTGCATGCAGCTCTCTCGCTATCATCAGCACACTCGGACATACCCGCCGAGCAAACTCACCCTCCTGATCCTCCACAGGTTTGTGGCACTTGGTCCTCATTTGTCACTTTAACTTAAATACTAGTGATTTTTGTAAGTTTGGTTCTTTATGGATTTTTGTTGGAATTGCAGTAATATTACAACTACAATTTCACTTAAGATATATCAGGAACAATTTAAGAGCACTAAGAGTGTAAACAAAAATAGATTTTTGTTTTATGCAAAAGTAAAGATGTATACTTTAGGGGTATAACCACCATCATTTCACTGTAGTGATTGTGGCAAAGACATCAGTAATACAAAAGCTTTACTGATTGTTTTCTTTACTGAATTTACTTAATTCAGTTGTGTACATTATACATTGAAACATACGCAATTCAACCATGGGACTCAGTCAGTCAGTCAGGGAGCGAAAATGCCATAGGATTCTTGTTTTTTACTTGGTCAGGTTCTCAACTGATTTTGCAGAAATGTCAGTATTGCTTTCAATAAGTAAAAAAAACTTTTAGCTCTGTTTTTGGTAAATGTTTAAAGACTAGGTTGATAGATTTATTACTATTATTTTCAACAACAACAAAAATGCCCTCAAATTTACAAAACTTGAGACTGGGATGTATGTAGCATTAAACTTGGCACAGGTGTGATGGTCCTGCATATTGTTTACCAGGTGACCCCACTAGAGAGCAGTGACGAAGCAGCTGTTTTACACAGCACCGTTGTGAAGGAGGGCACGGCGTCCAGCATCCCTGCTCGTGTTGAAACCCTGACCTCTTTGACCCCTGACCCTGGAGAACAAGGAGCCTCTGGTGATGGCTCTGCAAGCCAACCCCTTATTGAAACCGAATCATTCTCTGACTCTTACACACACATCAGCCCATCACCTGTGTCCGCATCACTTCTTGAAGCCTCAGACGAAGAAGAGGGGCTTCCACAAAGGGAAGAGAAGGGTGAGCTGAGGAAGACTCTGAGAGAAGGTAAGAAATAAATCATGCACCAAAAATGTCCCAGTTTTGCAGATTCACTAAACCCAGACAAAAGGAATGTAACATTTGTACATGTTCTTGTTTAAGTACTGGTTGCTGGACTTATTGGAGAGTGACGGCTATTGACAGGTCTGGTATGGAGTGCTCAGGAGTTGCATGATTGAATGCCGCGAGACCGCTTAATCCGTCCTGCATTAGGCTGCACTGAAATATGATGGTTGATAGTCTACTCTGTGCATCTTGTTCATGCTACACTGCAAAAACTGACATTTTGAGCCATTTTTCTCATTTTAAGCTTTTCATATTCTATTGGCAGATAATTTTGCTTCTTTCTAGAAATAAATGCTTAAAATGAGAAATTATCTGCCAATAGAACGAGACTATTTCAAGCTTGAAATAAATTTTTAAGAAAGTCTGGAAATAGAATTAATAATCTTTATATTTGGTTTATGCTACTCTTCCATCCGTCCATTATCTATACCGCTTTATCCATCTGGGTCGCGGGGAAGCTGGAGTCAATCCCAGCATCTTCGGGCGAGAGGCG
>JAQMYM010000033.1:5625352-5648659 GCA_030014255.1 Parauchenoglanis ngamensis
AAAAAATAAAGAAATAATTGAATTAGAAGGTGACCCCAAACTTTTGACCGGTAGTGTACATACATATATATATGCATATATAAAAAAATTCAAATACACTGAAAATCCATTTTCCATATACAAGTTTGAACACCAAAAGGCATGGCTGTGTGCCATCCCTGTGCAATCCCTTTTCTAAATAAAAAAAAAAAGAAAGAAAGAAAGAAAAGAGACTCAAAAGTGTCAGGTTGAAGCTACAATATTGAGAAACTTCTTGATGAAACACTTTAGGTGTGGTGCCATGAGAATGTTCTCACCTTAGCTACAAATGACATTTGGTATAAACTTGACTTTACATGTTTCCACTTGCCACACAAACACTAGACATGGAATGTGCAGCTTAGAGCACTGAACATGTAGCTTATGAAGGGGAGGAAAAAGGATTATAATATTCATTTTTCACATCACAGGTCTACATTCTTACAAGCTTGTAAGCTATTCTTTAGAACTGTTTGGTGAAATCCAGCACTTTAGATGCACACATGGACATAAACTCCCATTCCTTTCTTCTCCTCCACCCCTGCTCTGAATGCGCACACGCCCAGTTATTTAATGAAAAAAACACTTGGAAAGGTTTGGGATTGACGAAAGAGACACTTAAGGGCGTTGTGCATACTCCTAAGCAGAGAACAGCAGCATTACAATACTTCAGCTTACAGAATCGACAGTAAGTACTGAGTTTTTACTGATTTATATGCTTTAGTTTAGTTGTTTCCGTTTTTGTGGAATTTGCTGCTCAGGCTAGTCCTGAGCGCGCATGCGCGCGGCTTTAAACGCAGCAAAAACTCCTAAACACGGCCCCATTAACGAGAAGAGCTTTCATAGCTTAAATTTTAAACATTAATAATAGGTACATGTCCGAGGCCATGGTGTCGTGTCTTCAGGTGTCCGGTTCCTCAGCTCAGAAACGAGAGCCGAGGCTCTTCATAGTGGAGGAGAAACAGAAAACCGCAGCTCTTTACTAATTCAGCGCCTTTTCTCCTAACCATCTGTGTGTGACAGCAAACTCGCTTTCACCCTTCATTCTCTACGAAGACGTGTGTTAAAGGGACCTCGGTGTCAGTTCTGTCGCTTAACAGAGATTCACACAGCTCTTAATCCCTGTAACTCCAGCTCTCATGTCCTAACACACTCCTGAGCTGAAGGTCCTCATTAGCTGGATCAGGAGGTTAAGATTAGAAACTGAACTTGACGGCCATTTCGTTGGAGAGAGAGAAAAACAATATAAAATGCTAGAAAGCATAGGAAAACTAGGACTAGAAGCCCATATGGCCAGCCTACAGGACGTTAACTCAAATTTGAGCAGCTCTTCACTAATTCTTTGATCCACCCCAAAGCTTCATTCTCAAGGCAGAGGTGTGTTGAAGGGACCTCGATAACAGTACAGAGACCCGGAGCTCTGTTTACATGTCTGCTCTTCATTCCTGCAGATCTACCACCCTGTAAAGTTTAACTCCAACACCACAGGACTTCAGGATCAGGAGTAAAAGATTAGAGCTGAAACTACGGACTCTGGATCGTAGCCTGTAGAAGGATGTCTAACCCATAACCGTAACATTCATAACCGTTCATATGAAATGATTCATGCAAATTGTATGCTACAGGAGCAAAGCCAGGCAATCATGACTCATAGTTGCCTGAAAAAAAGTTATCATCCACATGGTTTCTAGATTTTGTGAAAGGAAAATGTACCCATGTTTTATATAATTTACATACAAGAGAAAAGAAATACACTTTTTGATTTGTCTTTTTGAACCCCTAGTGGTTCTAACAATCCACGTTAAGGGTGTGTGCTGCAAAAAGGCAATTTAGAGCAGAGCAAGATCGACAGAAATAAAGTTGAAAAAGTAGTTTAGTTTTCAGACTCTCTCACTCTCCGTTACTGATCTGAAGAGGACAGTTTATGACATGTGGCAAAGTTATAACAGATGTAAAGAAGATTTGCCAACAATAGAAGTGATCTGTGAGGAAGAAGAATATGGGTGGGTTACGGATCCACTTCAGACGACTATAGAGACAAAGGAGACGCAAACTTTTGAACAAATATAACTTTTTTTTTCACCATTAATATCTTAATATATATTGGCTGTTGTTGTATATGATCATGAAACATTTGAAATCCTAAAACACTTAGCTTCTTAAAAGGGTTTTGCTTGTAACATTCTTTAGAAGAGAAACACTCGGTTGTACATAATGTTCTAATTATGTTCTACATAAAAAGTTCACTCAGAAGTACAACTGAAGAACCCTTATGATTTCTGGGTTCAGCATTCTTTCTCTAAGACTATATCATTTATATTTATTTGTCTTTTTTGGAATCTTAAAGGTATCCTGTGTGTCACAGGTAAAATGTAGATCTCCACCATCTAAGTATTTAAGTAAAATAAAAATAAAATCTACTACAAGAAAATCTATACTTCATATGGGTAGTCTATAGGACATATAATGCAATTCAAATTTGAGCACTGCTTTACCATCCCTAGAGCACAAAGGTCACTGAATGCTTTGATTAGTATGAAAATGGATGTAAATCATATTCCGTGGTCAGATCTCAATATCCTTTAGAAGAACGGCATTCATTGCACTAGAGAGATTTGTTGAAAATATGCCAAGAAGCATTAAAGCTGTTCTGGCAGCTCGTAGTGGCCCAGCACCATACTAAGCTATTTAATACTTGTTTTCCTCACTTAAATGTGTCACCTGTACATAATGTATAGCACCAGTTAATAATATGTGATTTCCAGTTACACTTCTAGAGTTCTAGAGTATTAGCTCACAAAAGCAATGACATGGAGTCATCTGTATGGTAAATATACTTAAGATAAAAGATAAAATAAGGCCAATAGTGATATACTAGGTCTCATACTTTCCATGCCTTAATAAAAGCCATCAACTGTCTAACTAAAATAACCACAGTTATAGAAATAGTCTGAAAAATAAAATAAACATTTGGAAGAAAAAAAAAACCAGAGGCAGTTAACGGTCTCTGACAAATAAATCACTTTGTCTGACTTGCACAGGCAGTCAGTGCACCCTGGGAAAGTATTCAGTATGCCAAAGAGGGCTTTCTTAAACAGACAGAGGTTCTTCTTACAAACCTGTTTCAATCATATTAATCCCAGCCCAGTCAAGCCTGCAGGTGTTTGTTCAGGTTAAACTAAGCTGCACTGCAGATCAGCCAAACCCATGAGGCATGGAGCTGGAGTAACAGGTCCTTCTCACTCCTCAACAGTGGCACTCAAAGTGCAACATGTGTTCATTTATACTGTATGTGAATAATGCAACAATGAATTGAGTGAGAGCAGGGACTAACAAAATGCTGAAAATTCATCGTCTTACAAAATGTAATCACATGGTTGGGAGTTTTTAAAATCCGTTAGTTAGTCTAGCTAAAAGTAATATATAGCTTTACATATAGCCAGATTTTATTATGCCAAACATGTGTTATTAAATAATAATCCAAAAACACTCTTCTGAGGTTGTGTAATCTTTTAGATTATATCATTCATAATGTGTAGCAAAGTTGGCTTCTTATTCTTCTTTATTCCTGGTGTAAAATTTCAGGGTGTATAACCTTCTACCCCTTTCAAGCAGAAAACACTAAACCTTCTATATAGCTTTCATTTCTGCCACTCAGTAGATCCATGATGGAAGAAAAAATATGTACATATACTTTATTATTTATGCGTGGCAACTTTGCAACACTACAAAACAAAGCAAAATTAAATGAGAGTTAAATGTATATAGTGCCTTTCGCAAACACAAAGACGCTTTACATAGTAGGAAAGAAAAAAAACAAGTTCATAGAAAATATTTGTATCACATTCAGAATGTATGATGCAATGTACAACTGTTAATACCTTAAATACTAAATATGTTACTTACACTAAACGTATTATTGGTATAAACTAATTTTTTTTTGTATTCTTCATTTCATCCAGACTATACAAACCTTTGCACTAAACTGTATACGCATAGTAGCATGTCTACAAATGAATCACTGTGTCTTCCACCTTTAACACCTAAAGCAATTTATATTTTCAACAAACTTGAAGCTTCTCTGTTATGGATATCAAATGTTCAGTGATGAGACTCCAATAGCCATCGGTCATTCATCTGTTCACCCACTGTTACTGTGCTTAAGGTTATAAAACTGGATGCATATCAGTCAGTGGATTAATACTTCTGAATGAAAATCTACTTATACTTCACAAGTGTTGTTTTACATTGATGGGAACTGAAATGGTGTCTGTGACTTGCAGTTATTAGGACACCTTGAGGAGAAGGGAGGAAAAGCAGGTCATCGCAGAAAATTAGGTGCACCACTAGGCGGCAGTCAAGGCACTTTAGACCACTTCTCAACCCAATAGATTTTTTTTCCAAATAGACAATAATTTAATGTTCATAATTGTAAACACATTTTCATCCATACAATACATTCATGCGATAAATATGCAACCTGGGCCAGTCAAGGTCTACTAAAGCATTATGAAAACTTTTCTTTAACCTCATCTGTTCCCTAATTCAACAATTAATTCTCTTATGGCAGGTATATGGACAAGTGGCAGTCAGGTAACAGGACCAAAAAAACTGAAGCATGTCGCAGGACAAAATAATCTATCAAATAAATAAATAAATCATAATAATACATTTTAAAATGTACAAAAGAGATTATTTAAAGATGTTAAAATGGGTCAATTAAAGGCATATGGTTACTGTTTAACAGCCTCTTATTCCCAGGTCCTGTCAACAGATCTAGATTTAAATTCCTCAGTCTCAAAACCTTTCCTACTAATTTCACTGGTGTTTCTGAATAATTCATCACTAAATAATACAATGGGACTTCAGGGACTTGCATATATTAAGATAGGATGATTATGTTCAGCTTGTTCAGAGTGCTTGGGTTACATTAGCTATCTCACCATATTCTTTTTGTCAGACTGTAAGCTATCTACCTAAATTCTGCCTGAATTTATAAGCCAAATGCTTTAATTACTTGATGAGTAGTGCTCGTCTCCCAGTAATTGCTAATCACAAGAGAAGTGATCAATCATCCTGGTTAAGCAAACTGTCATTGCCTGGCCTCGTCCCTGCTTTTGTATCCTCAGTAATTATTTAGAACTATACCATTTGTTAGTGTCACTTGTTTGTATGACACCCATTCACATCAAACAGCTAAGAACTATGACGCTACCTCAGATCCACAGTAAACACTTTGTGCAGTTTTTTTTTTCTGCACATCTTTAAATAATGCGCTGCAGGCTTGTTGATAAGATCAATGCCTGAGATGACTCTAGTGGCTCTGGTTGCCTTCTTCTTTCTTTTATATCCTCTGTCTGTGTGTTCACTGACTGTAATTAGGTTAATAGAGGTGCAGCAGTAATTGGCAGCCACCGCCGTGTCGTGTTAATGTTAATCGCTCAGTGTTTGTCTGCATGTGGGACGTCTGTTAGGTGGAATTTTACTGCAAAGTAACTATAAGATTACGCCCTGCCCTATGTCACGCTCAAGTGTTATTCAACTAGGCCTACATGTGCATGTACACGTGCTTTGTATGTATTGATAGAAACAGTACTCTCTGAAGGTATTGGAACAGCAAGGCCAATCGTGTTGTTTCTCATACATGCTAAAGACATTGGGTTTGAGATCAAAAGAAGAATATAAGACAATAGATCAGAATTTCAGTTTTCATTTCCTGTTATATATTCTTTTAGATGTGTTAAACAACTCTTGTTTGAACCTACCCATTTTTCAAGTAATCAAAATTATTGGAACATTTGACTGTGCCCTGTTAGATTGCCTGTGTAAACAATTAATAGCTCTGGAAACCTATCCATTCTTGAGCCCTGGATTGCTTTTGTTGTTAAAAATGATAAACCAACAAGAAGACCAGAGAGCTGTATATGGGAGAAATGCAAGCCATTTTGGAGTTGAGAAAAGAGAGAAAAGCAGAGCCATTGCATAAGGGCATCATTATCATCATCATAAGGGCACATCTTCTCAAAAGAAAGTAACCACTGGTGCACTAGCAACCAGACATGCACCAGGCTTGAGAAAATAAAAACAACAGTAAACAACAGAAAAACAACAGTAATTGTGACAGCTGTGAAGAATAACTAAATAACAACAGTCTGTGACATCACCAACAGCTTCCACATGGCAGGTGTGAAAGTATCACAATCCACCTCTTGAACAAGTCTTTGAGAGTAGAAATATAAAGACCATTGCAAGATGCAAACTGCTCATCAGCAATAAGAATTGGAAGGCCAGATTAGAATTTGCAAATCGAGATAAAGAGATGAGGCACAAAAGTTTTGGAATCAAGATTAACCTCAACCAATGTGATGGAGGAGGAAAGGATTTGCTTATGATCCAAAACTTATGAGTGAAGCATATGACAGAAATAGCACAGAGATATAAGAATCAATCATATTCAGTCTCATTTGTTGTTCATATTTTTTAATGTTGGATCTTTCTTTATTCCTTAGTTGTTTGGTGTGTGTTTGTGTGTGTGTGTGTGCGTGCGTGTGTGTGTTTGTGTGTGAAAGAGAGATAAGAAGTGTGCGTGGTTTGCTGTTCCAAGGAGGAGTGCCAAAGTAGGCACTCTGTGTGTGTGTGTGTGTGTGTGTGTGTGTGTGTTTTGTCAGAAATAGAGACAGTAACAGACAGGCAACAGGCAACCCCTCAAGTAATATGAGCTCATACCATGCCGGTGGCCCAAAAGGATAGAGTGTCTGTCCAAGATCACGGGTTCCATTGTGTCTCAATATGAACTCACTGAGCGTTTCTCCAACCTCCATCAGGCTTCTTAACTATTCTAGCATCACTGAACTCCGGTCTCTCATTTTCCATGTTCTAGCCTCCCTGCAAGCTCCTAAGCTAGTTAAGTATGCCACTGTGGTTCTGTGAATCCCCGGGGTGGTGAGAATTACCTGAATATACTAACTTGTGCATATGCACAGTCATGCCCAGACCCTCCACAAAGGCATGTAATAATTAATGAAATACAATAAATACCACAGTAATACAGCTTTCTCTAAGGTTCTGAAAGACAACATACCTTGGTCATTCATAGAACCCACATCACATAACAACTGACCCCCTTACTAATCACCAGGGGTGATGACAATCAACTGAATAATGTACTGTACAGCGTCATGAAGAACTGACACACCTTAGGACTCACTGGAAAGATGTTTGGCATTGACCAATGTACTGAACCTGAAGAAAGTGAAAGTTGACCCCAGGTGTCAGCAGAGGAGACTTCCTAGAGTGAAATGCCTCTAAGTAATCCCCTTTAGGAGGAGAAGCTTCTTGGTAGTGGTAGGGTATCATATTAAACAACACTGGATTTGTTTTTACAGTGTGTTGCATTTTAATTGAACACTGCCTAAACCCACCTATAGGCATTGAAGATTATGTCCACTACTCGGTGGTCCTGTCACTATTTAGTCAAGATGCAAGACCCTTGCATCTTTCTCTGTGACAAAAATAGAAACAGAAATTGTCCCAAATAGTGCTGTAGGGTGCATACTGGGCAAAAATGCTCTACACAGGTTCAAGTACAAGTACAGGTGAGCTGACTGTGAATGCCAATATTTCCATTTCTTCGGGATTGCAGATATGCTAGTGGAGGAACCTACCTAGGTGTGTCAGCTGCTAGGAAAAGTGTCAGTGATTGGGTCTCCCAAGTGGTCCAACAGAAATGTGTTCACCTTATAATCCAGGAGATCATAATCCAAACCCTGATATGCCACAGCCAGCCATGGACGGGAGTCCAAGAGAGCAAAAGCTCACCTTAATGAACTGCTCGCCCATTTTGTCGCCTTTTTCGGTTCGTTGTTCTATTGTGTGTCATCACTGGAACCCAGAAATACTCTCATTTGATTGGTCAGGTACTTATTTTCCCATGCGAGACTTCGCATAACAAACAAGACAGATCTTAACAAGACAGAAATTAATTTTTAATTGTACCAAGTTTCATTCTTGGTGTGTAAAGTCTAACAAGACCTCATGTATTTAATGACCTGCATTTGGTGTGTAAGGGGCTTTAAAACGTTACAACTAAAAACACATGAAACAAAAAGCTTTACTTTAACCGTGTATCACTGGTCTTTGTCAGTTTATATATTTCTTTTCTGTACTTCTGTTCTGTTTCCTCAATCTAATTTCTTTTTTCTCTGTATTGCACTAGAGATGGAGTCAGCTATCAAGACTGTGGTTGGGCAGTTCATAAGTTCAGCCCGTGGGAAAGAGAATCTCAACAAGGACAATTTCCAAAAGCTGGTCCAGCGTCAACTGGGGAACATCATGGGTGTAAGATGGTCTCTTGTGTTCACATTACAGATATGTAATTTCAGGTCCTGGAAGACAACTATTATAGAGTGTAGTGCTCACCCTCTAATTTACCCATTTGAACTCCTGAAACCATTAAATTAGCTGACTTGATAAATTAAAACTACACCCTACAATCTGATATACCTGGTATATACTCATCACCAGCTATACATCTCTTTAATACTAGTCATTTGACACCAGTGGTGGACTGTAACTAAGTACATTTACTCAAGAACTGTACTAAAGTACAAATTTGAGGTACTTGTACTTGAGTATTTCCATCTTATGCAATGCTATACTTCTATTCCACTATATCACATAGGCATATATTGTACTTTTTACTTCACTACATTTGACTGAAAGCTTTAGCTACTAGTTACTTTTCAGATTATGATTTTTCATACACTTCCTGTCCAGTGATTGATTGGATTACCTGGAAAATGCATTGTCACAGAGCTGAAGACAGGGCTGTTTTACTGAGCCCTTGAGAAGCTGCCATTTTAGAGATCCATGGGAAACAGGACAGAGATGCTACAAACATATGACCTTATGAAATATGATACATTGCTGTAAATACAACTACCCAAAGGTATATACAGTAAATAAAATTAGACAACCTTAAACATCTACAGTAGTAAAATGCCACATACACATGCAGTGGTGTGTAATGCAGCAGTAATATTATTCCAAAAACATTGTATATAGTAGCAAACATGTAATAGATGCAGCCTGCAGACAGATGTAAATGCAGTAGAGAGTTTATTCAGGTGGTCAGAGATTACCAAAGAGTATGGCAGGAGCAAAAAATCAGAAACAAAGGTGAGATGAACAACCAGGAACTCAAAAGGCTTGGAAACGTCTGGAAGACAACACAGAGTGCCTACTTCACAAAGAAACTGGGGAAACTAAAGTCTTTAAATCGGGTATAAAGGATAAATGTGAACAGGTGACTGCATGACAAAAACACTGACAAGGACCATTTTACTGCACAATGAGTACTTTTACTTCTGATACTTTAAGTACTGCTAATATTTACACACTTTTCCGCATTTTTAAGTAAGATTTTGAATACAGCACTATTACTTGTAGCAGAGTATTTTCATAGTGTGGTTTTGGTACTGTTACATAAGTAAAAAATCTGAATACTTCTTCCACCACTGTCTGACACTATATCTAATACAAGTCCTTCTTAGCCATGCTAGTGTTTTTTTTGTTTCTTTGTTTTTTTAAAAATATTTATTTATTTATTTATTTGTTTATTTATTTATTTATTTATTTATTTATTATATTTCAGAGGCCTTATTCACAAAGAATCTTAAGACTATAAATAGCTCCTAATTGGCTGATTCCTACTCTTGTTTTTATTGGGGAGAAAATAATAGCTCTTTTGGCATATTTTGCATGATTAATTGAACTAATGTACTCTGATGTTAAACTGAACATCTCCTACACAAAATGCATAAAGGCTGGCTGATCTATGCACACTGTCCTATTACATTAAAAAAATACAACATTTAAATAAAATTTCATGCAAAACTGAATGTTCACATGTCAAATATGTTTCCTTTTAGATAATTACAAACTACATTGGCCAGAATTTACAACCTACAAGAGCACACTATGGTATATTTTGTTACTTAAGGACTGAAAACACAAATCCTGTTATTACACCTATTTCTTTTAAATGAGTTTACCATGAGTTTACCATGCTACTGCATTAGCCAGTCACTGTCCACATGAATTCATAACACATTCTTTGAGAATATGCCCTTGAAACTCTGCTCAACCAAAACAGTCCTTTAGATGATTCCTCTGATACTTCTCTAGCTTCTTTCAGACATACTGGTGTTGTGTCTCTATTGCTAATTCTCAGCTATTCTCAGCTATCTCCTAGCTGTAATTTTAATGAGAACCATGGCATTTAGAAGTTACTAATTAATTCTATTACTTTTTTTGACAAAGGACACGGATAGCTCATCGGCAGTTAAGGACTTGATGAAAAATCTGGACGACAACAATGATGGGAAAGTCAGCTTCCAGGAGTACTTGTCCCTGGTCGGCTACTTGGCCAACTCACTGAGTGAAAATAAAACTCAGTCCCCCAACTAAGACCTCAACACTCAACAGCCGACCGACTTCGCCTTTGTGTACTCCGAACCTATAAATCTGGCAAAGCAAGCCCATTGTGTGTGCCCACAATATTTTTAATGCTTTTTTACGCAGATGCATAAGTCAGTATTGACATGTCTACAATGATTACTAACACATCATCCTGTGGAGATTAAATGTTATCCAGTGTTAATTTACTATATGCCCACTATGTGCCAAATTGATGTACACTGCTCTCAGCCATCACTCACAGTTCTATGACAAAAATAGCTGGACTGAGCACTGATGCGGCAATGCCCTTAAATATTGCTTTGTACTTTGGAGATATTGCATGGAAATAAAAAGGTCAAAAATCAAGTTTTCACTCTGCTCAGTCAACTGTCGACCCAGAAAAAAACAATTTTTAAAAAATGATCTTTTCAGTGCAAATTATTAAATACTAACACTGACAAAATGGGAAATAAATATATTTTCAAATGATTGCAATTATGCTTCTGAAATTATACTACTGTTATTCAGCTTTAAATGAAAATCTGGGCTTAGTCTATTGACAGAGTATAAGAATTATACAATGTACATTGAAAATTGTTGTTTTGCAACAATGTTCTTTAAAAGCTTCAGTTGCTGCAATATCAGCTAAATCTTCATTTTACACTTGATATATATATATATATATATATATATATATCTCAAGAGAAAAATTGTGTTTATACAATATAGACTCGTTAACTGCCGATGATAACTGGTGAGAATCCAGACAACATCCAGTCATACTGCATAAAAGTAGTACCAGAAGTGCTATACATGGGTCATTTGTTCATTAGCATATAGAATTTACTTGGGCATACACCAACACACACACACACACACACACACACACACACAAAAAAAAATGGCACTTATTGTATTTCAACAGGTTATCCTACCTTATCTTTTCTTTGTTACCTGATACCTTTAGCCATCAAATAAACAACTCTTTAATTAAACCCTGCCTCATCTGTGCAGTTTGTGTGTGTTTGGCTTGAGCTTTTATATCTTGATGGGATTCGAATGTCCCTACAAAGGATAGGACTATTTAACATTTGTGATCTTGTGGCAATATTTGACTGATCCCCATGATGAAAGGGTAGATTATGCAGAGAGAGAGAGACTTATTTATATAAATGTTACAATTATGCCATAAAAGGCTAGTTAAAATTGATCAGATTCATTAGTGGATCATTTTCTTAATAGGTTAACACCCTTTAGTTGATGTATTATTTGTCTTCTTTAAATGCAACTTTTTTAAATGCAGTTTTCTACTTGGTTAGATGTCATGTGAATAAAATGTCACTAAGGAAATGGACAAATTACACAGAATTATTACACATAAATCCAAAGTTTCTTTACTGTTTTTATGGCCTGGTTTGAATACTGATGTCTGTGATTAAGACATCACTAACAGCACTTAATCATTTAGATCAGCATGCTGCGCTATCACCATACTAAAAATTTAATGTGACAAGTGCTGGAATGTATAACTACACCTTAGTGGCCCTGATGGAAGTGACGTGTCCCCTTTCCATATAAGGAGTGGTCTATTTACAGCAGTAGTAGTGATGGAAAATAAAGAAGAGCCTGTGATCTGAGCCCTATGTTTTAATGATGTGTTTTTGGTCTTTAGAGACTGAGAACATGGGATGAGTGAATGAGTGTAAACAGAGAGGGAGGAGAGAACAGTGACAGGTGGGCAGAGGTATTGAAAGGATGGCGAGAAGGAGATGGAGGAGGAGGAGAAGAAGTGGATGAGAGGAGGGCAAGAGCAGTATATAAGACACAGTCCACCTCTACTTCCCTTACACAACCACTAGTTTCTTCTTTCCTCAACAAAAGTAAGGCAGCACTCTTCTGACACTCAGGTAAATGGATGGATGGATGGATGGATGGATGACAGAGAGTGAACAAAGTGGTATTGCCAATACATATATTTTATGTATGTATTATATAACTAAATACAACTGTTATATAATACATACAGCTAGTTATATATATATGAACCATATGTGATTGGAATTGCTAATTCTGCTTTGTGACAGACTGGTATATTTTAATATTTAATACAGTTTATGATGATTTGGTACAATGGTATTTAAAAAAGATTATTACTAAGTATTAAATAACGTACGTAAATGGAGTGTTAATTTGACTTTAATATACTTGTGTTGGATAAAATAGTGATTGACAGAACCAATCGCAATTCCTGGCTGTGTGTATATTCTTTTGTGTTTGTAAGTGTGTGCATGCATGCACGTGTGTGTGTGGGTTTGTGTGTGTGTGCGTGCGTGCATGTGAGTGAGCCTTCTTATCTGACCCCAGTGCAGTGAAGCTTAACCTCAGTTCATCTTACACTCAGCCGGGTAGTTTCTTCTTCTGCTCTCTAGGTCCAGAGTGTGTTTTCTCAGTTTAAGATTTCACTCTTATCAGCAGGCTCACATTCCCCTTATCTAGTTAAAGTCCTCCTCCAGCATCATCAGCCCCAATTGCTACTGTTTAAGATTCTGCACAAATAAATATCTTTTTAACTGTTTCAATAATTAGTAGAGCTCAAAAATAGAGGTTTCAGGATTTCTCTGAGGCTTTAACACATTCAGCTTCCTTGAGTGTAAACCAATGATATACTTCTGGCTTTTTTTCCTTACACAGAATGTCTACACTGAATTCAGAGAACGCCTCCACCCTGGAGAACGCCATGCAGTTGATGATCCAGACCTTCCACAAGTATTCTGGTAATGAGGGAGACAAATACACACTCAGCAAGAGTGAGCTCAAAGACTTGCTTACCCAGGAGCTGGGAAACTATCTGGTGGTAAGAAGATGCTAAATCTCGAAATCCTTTTTAATTGCATAGGTATATGCCTTGTATTTGAAACTAGCACAAGCTACTTTTATTAAGTGGAGCTCTCACACAAACAGAATGCACAGGACAAGGATGCTGTAGAAAAGGTGATGGGTGACCTGGATTCAAACAATGATGGTGAAGTGGACTTTACCGAGTTCGTCATCCTAGTTGGCGCACTCACCGTGGCCTGCAATGACTTCTTCCAGGAGTACAATACAGATAAAGATGCTAAGAAAGAGTAGATGCTGCTCTCTTTGAACTAAACTAACAAATGACCACTGAATGAAAAAAAGGAGAAAAGCTGGCAGATAAAGGGATATGGGTATACCAATCTACGCACACCAATACCACCAATGTATAATTCAACACATATTGGGCCACAGAACACATCTATTGGTGGGCTGTGGTTATACAGAAGTAAAATATAAATCAGAGGGAGTGAAATCCAGTTCAATGATGGTCATTAATGAATATGTGTATATTGTCACTTCTTTTTCCTTTCATTTTTATTAAAAACCTTTTTGTGTCTGTTTATTGTAGATCCAAAATATCTTAAACATTATAATAAAGATCACATTTTAAACACACAGTTCTGCACTGTAATTTTTGTCCTTTGTGACAAGCTTAGAGTAGACAAGTTTTTGTTTGTTATATCTCTAATCTTATCCTCACAGACTGAGGATAACAGGATCTCAGGAGTTAGACTGCTTTACAAATCTTACATACAAGTTCATACTGGAAACTTTAGCTTTCACTTAAAAGGCTACATTCAGAGAAATGTGCAAGTAGTGATTGGTGAGTTAATACAAGGTAGGAAAAATAACTAACTACCAACTCATTACAGTACTTGGATACATGGTTTACTGTAATGGTACTGTAATGGTTTTTTGAGAACAGTTAAATCATAATACTGTTACTTGTGTTTTAGTTTTAAATAAAATATTCAGTATCACTACATTAATTTTTGATTACCATTACACAGTTAGAAAATGAATAATGCATCCAACCCCAGAAGTCTGTAAACCAAATAAACGATAGTATGTGCAAATTTTAAATAATTCGAGAACCCAATCAAATGATAACAGTTTTCTGACAGAAGTCTGTATTTCAGGCTACAAATGTTTAATCAGCAGTCAACAAGTCTGACACAGTGGAGACAAATGAGCATCCCTGACCCAATTTATCCAGATTCATTAGGAATCTTTAAACACTTCAAAGGAAACAGTGTGACAATGTGCAAATAATGCAGTGGAGATATCTGATATACAAACATTTCATAGCTCTACATCCAATTATTAGCTAGCAGAGTGAGCTAGGCAAGCTAGCCACATCCTTTGGTGTTTTACAGTATGAAAGCTCTGCTTGAGTTAAATATGTCTAAGTGCTTCTACTAGGCTGTAAGTAATGCTCAGGATAATGTGTAAATGGAATCTTTGCTAGATAGCTAGATGTACATGTGGCTTGAAACATAATTGAATTAACATGAGCTAGCAAGTTAGTTAGCTAATGACCCTAGCAAGCTACTGAAATTCCAAACACATTTAGCTATGTTAGCTAGCAATCTAACATGAACTTCCTTTATATACTGTTTGATTTATGGTCATGTTTGTTATGATTATTATTAAAAGAGAGAGAGAGAAAACCATTTTCAGATTATGATCTATTTTTAGATTGACAGATTATGTGAACTGTGGGCATATAAGTAAGTTATAAATTAAATTGTGTTTGTTGTCAAAATTAATGGTTTAAATTCTAATAAAAAAAAACTGATTGTGAACTGATTTAGGGACATGACCTTCCAACTTGGTTCCAGTCTCTCCAGTAACTTATGGATCTGCTAAATTTCACTGTGAATATAAGTTAAAGACCAACTTTTGTAGGATTCAACCAACTGAATGCCCCTTTCTTGCCAAACGTGTATTAGAACGTACGGTGACCGTACTTACATTCACACTCCCTTGCTTTTTCCATGCTAAATAATAAGTATGATCCTTTACTTTTCTAAATTTGGATTTTAATACTTGTTAGCCAGCACCAGCAAATGCTGATACCTCTTCTTTCTTCTTCCTTTTTCTCTTCTTTGTCATCCTTCAAGGGGCTTCCTTCCAGATTCACGCTGCCATTTGCCAACATGCGAAATGCAGAAGCTGTGCTCTAGAGACTTGTCTGTTTTGGGCTAATGTAGCAGTACAACATGGCTTCTCTGTAGAAGTGGACTCGCTCCCTAAGTAGATATAAATGACTCATTCTAAGCTTAGGAAAACACAATAATTCATAGTTACAGGTAATTATACACTAATGAAAACATACTCATGAATATTATATTCCATTTCTGTTAATAGATCCCCCTAAATCCTACATAGCAGACCTTTAAGTAGAACTAACTTGGTGTTAGTCCATGTATGTTCAAATACCTTATACTCAAGGTGACACCTGTTATGGTTCAGCACATACCGGAGTTATGCTACTGAAATTTAACACACTGAACTGAGTAACTGTTTCCCTTTTACTAGTGCAGTTTCTTCCTAATCAAAAGGTCCTAAAAAACAGCGTATTCGATAAATTCCAATAAGCAATTTATAAACCTTTTAAGTAGACACACGTTCATAAATCAGATACACACTTAAAGTAACATACCTCCAGCCTTTATTAAACAGGTTTAAGATAAAGTGAGGGGTCAGGCAGAGAAATAAAGGTGTGAGACTGGTGAGGGTTTGTGTGTTTGTATGTATGTGTGTGTATGTGTGTGTGTGTGTGTGTGTGTGTGTATGTGTGTGGATATGGGTGTGGGTGTGTGTTTTAAGTATGCATAGAGGTGCATCTTTACTTGCCAGCATAACATATCTCTTGGCAAGTATTTGTTCCTAATGCAAATAAAATAGAAAATATAAAACAATTCCTTTTCCTTTAGTCATTTGAAGGAAGGTTAAGGTTACTTTAGACGTTTGGAAACATGGCCTTGTATCCCTAAGGCGATGATGCAGAAATATATACGCAGGAGAATCTGAGGACAGTGATGAATCACCCGAATGGGATGCAGGAACAGACAAGTGGACTTGCTCTGAAAATACTGTCAGCTATGTATTTTCCATGACCATCTTCTATAATAAGCTTTAAGAATGACTGGGCTTAGAAAATGCTGAAAAATAGTAACAGGTTATTACTGTGAAAAACCACTCTGACCAAGAGCCTTGCTTTGAGCAAACTCTTATTGTACTTCACAGACAAGTGAATTATTCAAATTCATATAGATAGTGTTCATGGTACAGAGTATAACGATACTAGGATATCTCTCTAATGATGGCAGGGGATCAAATAGAGGGAGAAGATTAAAGTAATGAGATTGATACAGTTGAACGGAGAAGATGACAGCAGTGCAAACAAACTTATGGTACACGTAGTTGCAGGAATGTGTTGTTACCCACCCACCCACCACAAATAAGAGAGTCCCAGAACATTAATAATACACTGTGTGTGTTCCACCATTCACTCATAGCAAATGTCAACATACATTACAGCTGCACAAGGAATCAAAACATGTAAAAGGAAAGGTGAGGGTGGTGGACAGAAGGAAAGGAAAAGATGAAATAAAATTCCAATATGCATATCACAGCTGTAATGGATCTGGCCTTTTTCTTTTATCTCCATTTCTCAGAGCCTAGATTGGTAAACGCCCTCCCCCTTTTGTAGTGTCCACTTTTCAGAACTTGTTCCCCTGATAAATTCAGCAACTGTTCAACATTCGTTCATTTTTCACAAACATTTCCTTTTTTTATCACAATTTATAACTAGAATATACATAGCTCTGTCTGCTTGTCATTCATCGCTATCCATTTTCCTCCATCACTGTGTACTGTCGTGAGTGCTACACTTTAAAACATTCTGGTTAGGGTAATAGAATAATATAATATTGCCTCAAAGCCTAAAATGAGCATTCACTTGTGTTCTCACACAGAAACAATGATATTGGCCTTGTATGTTCAATGCACTACATAATGTAGGCCATAGACAAGGAAAAAAAATATTCATACTGAAAATTTTTCAGAATAGATGGAAATAAAATGACTTTGCACTTAAACCCATCTCTCCTACAATAATTAGCAGTCACTAGTCTCTTGAGGAAGCTGTATGCTCACTAGCTGTCGCTTGGTGGAGCTCGTGGGTGAAGATGGCTCATTCTAGCAGGCTGCTTGCAGAGAATAACATTGGTTTGGCTGGCAGAGTGAAGTGTGCTCTCCCTGATTATTTTGTCACTCAAAAGATTGGAGGGAGGATATCAGATGAGAGGTGCTTCGCATTTTTAAAAAATTGCTGTGTGGTTATTGTTTGTGTTTAGATATTCCAAAAAAGGTCTCCTTATAGGCCCAGAAGATTATGGCTGAAGTGCAGTCTGGAGTCAGACACAAATGCATCTCAGTTCCCCTTGGCATGAGCCGTCACTCCTCCCTCCTCTCTCCATTCTGTGATGAGTGGGTGTCTGATTGGTCAGCCAGGCGTGTTGATGGCAGCCTTGGACGAGTTCTGAAAGAGAGGCTGCAGGAACATCCCCACTGTGCCAAAGACACACACAAAGACAAAGATCCAGAGAAAGAGGCGATCGATAACCATGGCAACATATTTCCAGTCCTCACTCACCTGTGAAAGACAGAGAGACAGCAGAGTGACGAGAGGGGTTAGGGAGTGTGGGGGATTTGGGGCATGTGCAGAAGTGAAACGGAATGTGAAAAATGTGATGAAACATAAGGAGAGAAAGGTCAAAAGAGGATGAAGATGAAAAAAAGAAAGGTGAGAGGGTGTGACAGATGTGTTGAAGAGATGAAATGAAAAGAGTAAGAGAGTAAGGTATATGAGGAAACATTGAGGAATGTGTTGGAGAGAGAAAGACAAAGGTGCTTAGGTTGACATGAACAAAATGACTGCACTCTTAAGCCTCATACATACACTCACTGGCCACTTTAATAGGAACACCTGTACACCAGCTTATTCATGTAGTAATCTGATCAGCAATTTGTGCGTGCAATTAGCAGGAGTTTGTGAGTGGAGGGTGGAGTCAGGGAAACACAATATGCACAGAGAAGTGCACAGATTACTATTTTTTGTTTAGGTTTTTACATTTGACTAAACCACTATCAGACTCAAAGAGTTTCAAAGTAAGAGCCCAAAGATCTGCACGCCCATCCCGGCCACAGCAGGGTGTCATATTTTTAGCCGAGAAGTGTGAAACAATAATAAATTACAATTCTGTCATCACTCCAGTCCCTCCTGCTTATTTTTCTGACCTCCTGAGGTTATGTTAGGGCTACAGTGTGGTATCAGCATAATGTATACAACCATGCAGGTTCAGATCAATATCTTTAGCTAATCTTTAGCCTCACATCAAACAGTAAAATGTGGGCAAAATGTAATTGTAGTCACTTTGAGCATAGTATGGCTGTTGGTGCCAGCTAGGCTGGTTTGACTGTTTCAGAAACTGCTGATCTCCTGGAATTTTCACACACAATAGTCTCTAGAGTTTACACAGAATAGTGTGGAAAAACCCCCAAAAAGCATTCAGTGAGCAGTTCTGCAAGTGGAAGTGCCTTGTGGATGAGAGAGGTCAGAGACAGAAGTCTTCACTTAAATAACCACTCTTCACAAGCATGGTGAGCAGAAAAGCATCCCAGAATGCACAACACGTTGAACATTAAGGTCTATGGGCTACAACAGCAGAAGACCATACTGATTTCACACCTGTCATCCAGAAACTGGAAAAACATCGCCCAATCTTTAACTGTCTAATTACAATGAGCCTGTTTCCACTGCAGCGTCAGATTCCTGTTCTTGGCTGACATTATTGCATAAAATCTCATGATGTTTTAGGTTATAGTTGTGTAGAAAAAAGAGTATTTCAAAAGTTTCTCAAACTTCTCTATCTATTTATCTATCTATCTATCTCTCTATCTCTCTATCTATCTATCTATCCCAATTTTTTATATAGAACAAACAGATGAACTTATAGATCAAATGGAGAGAACTAACTCTTCCTCTGCAGTGGGAGTGCAGCAGCAGTGTCACATGGATAATGTCCTACTCAACAATAGAGCAGCAGTGAGTTATTACTTATAACTTGAGCTATATCACAGAAGTGAGTCCCTGTTCAGATCAGAATATAGTGATCTCTTTTATAGTGAGGTATAAACAATAGAACAATTTCTCATAGGATACAAAATATTGAATACTAATAAATTTATATAAAGGGCATATGAAAGTTCTTAGTAGGCTTAAGAAAGTGGTTACTTATAACCTTAAGCAACTAATCTGCAAAGGAACAGTCAGGGAAAGGATCATAATATAAAAACAGTGACGAAAGCGATAACAAATGGAAGCAAAATTCTCCAACAATATATAAGATAATGACTCACGCTGCGATCATCATCTTCACACTTCATGTGGTTGGCAATGAAGCGTACTCCCTCCACAGCTTCCTCGAAACCTGGGCATGCCTGGCCCAGAATACTCTGAGGTAGAGCAGCAGCAGACTGCTGCTTTGCTCGTGGCAAAGCCGACGTGCCTTCTCTGCCCTCACGCCCTCCATCCCTCAGACCATTCAAGCCTTCAATGGAATCTCCACCATCTTCACCTACCTCTCCTCCAAACTGCTTGACCGAGGCCCGATTGACATAGCATGTGCAAGCCTCACCACTTTCCTGACCAGGGATGCCAAGTTTCTCATTGGCACGACGTCGTTGCCTTAGCTTTTGGCGCTCGCTGCTGTTCCTGGGCTGTCGCATAAAGAGTAGGGCAGGGAGCTTATCAAGGAAGACCACCCTGACCCACGGGGGCATGGTGTGGGTAGTGGGAGAACGGTGGTGCACATTGAGCACACACACACTAGTGACAATGGAGAATGTGACAAGCACCATCGTGAACATCAGGTACTTGCCCACAAGTGGCACATCCAGCGATGTAGGTGGAACAATCTTGGAGATGAGCAGCAGGAAGACAGTGAGTGCTAGCAGCACGGATATGCATAGCGTCATCTTCTCACCACAGTCTGATGGCAGGTAGAACACCAGAATAGCCAGTGATGTGATCAACACACATGGGATTATCAGGTTGATGGTGTAGAAGAGTGGCTTGCGGCGGATGATGAAATCATATGTGATGGCCACATAAGCTGGGTCTGATGGGTTCTCATTGCGACGCCCAGGAAGCGCGATGATGTCCCACTCACCACTTGGTGTGAAGTCATCCATGCTGGCCACATCGGACCGCAACACAAGATCCACCTCTGTGCGATCGTACGTCCATGAGCGGAAACTCAGTGTACAGTTCTGCTGGTCGAATGGGAAGTGCTTCACCTCAATCTTGCAGGCACTCTTGTAGATTGCTGGTGGCAGCCAGAACACACTGCCGTCATATGAGACTACAGCATTGGAGTAGAAGGACACTTCATACATCCCATCAGCACTGGAAGAGAATGAGAAGAGGCTGGTGAACTTTCCTCAGTAGAGTAGAGAATGGTGGTACTGATGCCACAAAATACAATATTTCTAGGTGTGCCACATCCATTATGACACAAGAATTTTGCTAGAATTGCTAAGAGGAATCTGTAACTAAGTCTTTTAAACCAGATTTGTAATCATGTATAATGATGTACCAAAAACATGTTGAACAATATGGTGAATTGTTTACCAGTGAACTGTAGGATGAATAGTGATTTGTCAACCTTAGGTCTAAATTATTTATGAATTATGGTTATTTAAATGCAATAGATATGGATGTGTATTATTGTGTAATAAATAGTGGTGAGAGTGGAGATTTGTATATAGTTAAACATGGTAAGTGTAAATTGGCAAATAGCGATTAAATGTAAAGTGCAGGCATGAACACATACCACACGGATGACTAATGTTCAGAAGGGCAAGGCACTCACTTGTTGTAGAGGACAACATCTGGCAGCCAGATGTGTTTGGAGGGAAGGCGGACCTTCTTCATGCCGTCAAACTTATCTGGGTCCCATGTGAGACGGTAGTCTTGCCACTCCTGAGCAAAACCAATCAAAATCCAGCATCATTCACTCAAATTCAAATAAGGGACTCTTAAGTTTAGAAAATAATGTTAAGAAAGCTGTTCTACTATTAGAAATAAGAAATATTCAACTGCTCACCCATCAAGTTGGTGGTGCCTGCACAGCATGAGGCTCAGCGTCTCACCAGGATGTGTAAATTAGTGATTTCTACCTAGTGATTGTCAATCTAGTTGTTCATTACAATCTTTCTAACAAGTCAGGCAATAAGCACTACTTAGCATCATCCTTGATACTAATCCCAGATACCAATGCTACGTTAATCATGAAAGAACTCGGTGCTGCTATTAGCAAGTTACAAACAATGGATCTGGATAGAGCCTTTACCGGTGCTGTTGATTTTAATCATGCAAATTTTAGGACTGTACTCCATAAAATCTATCTCCTGTCCCACTAGAGGAGACAACACATTGGGTCATGTTTATACCAATATTACTGAAGCCAACAAAGCCATTCCCCTCCCTTCATCACCTCTTGCTGATTCCTACCCAAATACACTCCCATCATCAAACATGTGAAGCCCTCAGTGAAGACCGCAAAAATATGGCTAGTGGACTTCCAAGCAGACTAAGCAGACTTCCATTACAAAGACTGGGACATGTTTGCTTTTAAAGCCACACTGAACTCCAGCATGGACATTCATACATGGTGGCGATCTTATCAAACTCTATTCTAGACCACATCAACAGGTGTGTCAACACAGTCACTACCTGTTAAGAGAATTAATGTTTCCAATCAGAAGCCATGGATGAATAAGGAGAGCCACCTCCTACTGGGGGTACAAGATTCTGCTTTTAGGTCAGAAGACCAGGAAGCCTAAAGTAAATCTAGGCCCAAAACTGAGAAAACCACAAACATATTAGCATTTCTCCATATATCAGTGATGCCTCCCTCCCTGAAGAGCTCAACACCTTCTGAAACATGCCACTGCCACGACCCTGAATAACTTTGCTCCTGTCACCCAGACACCAAATGTTTTGAGCAGATGAACAGAGTACTTTGGTAACAGAATGCAGTCTGTTAAGTCTGTTGCCCTACGTTTATACTAAACAGAGTGTTCCACAGAACTGCATCCTTAGTTGTCCACTCCGTTTTCACCCATGACTGTGTATCTGTTCATGGCTCCAACTCCATAATCAAGATCTCCATGACGGTAGGCCTGAACAGCGACAATGATGAGATAGCCTATAGGGAAGATGTCCTACACCTGGAGGTGTGGTGTGCTGACAACAACCTGGCCATCAACACTCAGAAGACCAATGAGCTCCTCATGGCCTACCAGCAGACCTTTAAGTTCCTGGATGTCCACATCTCCAAAGATAAAGAAACTGTGACAGCATCCATACTTCCTGAGGAGACTGAGGAACGCTCTCCTGCCTACTCAGATACTAATGTATTAACTAATGTACGTAATGTACTAATGTACGAGCTATTTCTGCATGATCAAAAGCATACTGATGAGCTGCATCTTATTGTGATACAGCACCTACTCAGACTCTGACTGGAAGGCCTTCTAGTGGGAAGTGAACTCAATACTTCACTGATTCTCAGCTAACCCTCCATTGAGAACATTGATTACAGACACTGCCTACAGACGGTGAGAGGCATTATCAAGGACATCTCTCATCCCAACCATGGACTGTCCATGAACTTAATCTGATGAACTTCTAACAACAGCACAATTTCCCCTATCTCCAACTCCCCAATTGCTCTTTGCACAAGAACTAACTATACACAGTTTTGCACATTCTTCAACTTGCACTTTACTCTCAGTTGCACTGTAGTATGTTTGGATTCCTCTGGATCCATGTTGATTTATATAACAATTCAAATTGCGCCTATGTTCAAATGTTCTGTACTATCTTGGATAACATAT
>JAQMYM010000033.1:5654692-5670287 GCA_030014255.1 Parauchenoglanis ngamensis
GATGCAAATACACCCAGATTGTTGAATTGTCTCACTAATCTGTAACTGGAATTTCAAGTATTACTTCAAAAACAAGGCTGCTGTCAGCCATCAGGGTTTATCAGGAATTTCACATGATTAGCAATGAGCTATTGTTACAAAACTTGAAAAGTATATTCATCTTTAACATATTTGTCATTAAGGTCAATAATGTCAAGTGTTTCTGCATTATTAAACAATAACTGTCAGAAAAATCACAGCATCAAAAAAATCCTCCACTGAAGTACAGGGTCTATCACTGGTCATGTTTTTACTATGGTTCCAGCCAATTATCATGATATCATTATCTTCATACTCTTCATGCTGTCTTATGTACAAGGTTACCTGTTAATTACCAGTAAATTAACAATTACCTGTTAAAAATGTAGTCAGTAACCTAATTCAGGTACCACAATATTAATGTAATTTGATTACTTTCTGTTACTTTTGGATTACCCCAATACTAAATATGCAGATAATGACAGCATTTTCACAGCTGGAAGGCAGAACTGGCACTGTACTGTGATGTTGTTCTCCTTTTTTCTTTAAAGACTATATAATAGTGAAATTTACGTCCAGTCAAATGGTTTTTTCACTAGAGGCCATGATAATGAATTGGCAACTGTAAAATTATGGTTTGACTGGAGGCCAAAATATTGTTGTGAGACTCGTGAAGTGTTGTAGTGTGTGCACATGTGCATGGTAGTATATCGTTTTTCATTTTGAAATGTATTTTAGGGCTGAATCTACCGAATATTTTATTTTTTTTGTTCAATTCTTTAAAAATGTTTAAATTTTATATATTAAATGCAAAAGATATTCAATTAAAATATTTATTTGCAGCATTTTAATCAGCTGCAAAACTGAAAAACTGTTTTCTTTACTAGGCTTAATTCAATAGCAGTTCACTAATCACTACTGCACTAACAACATTCCTGAAAGTTATCAAATAGTCTGCCACAGCATGAGAATATTATCAAGTTCTCATGTCAACCAAATGAGACACTTGGACTAACACAAGGTGACGTCAAATTCACATCAAATTCACACCAATTCACATCAAAGTAACGGAAAACATTAACAATTTTTGTTGTTTTTACATTCATATAAAATAGCTGCTTCATAATGATATGTAAAACCAAACAATGCAAATACTTTCAGGGCTGCTTGGTGAATGTTCTTATAGTATTCTGGGTCTACCAAGCACCAGAAATGTTGTGAATGTTGTTGAGATTTTAGCTGGACATGATTTTGGAGGTGTATAACCTCCATCTCCATCTCCACAGGATTGACACTGAACTGTACAGCCATCTGATCTGAAATCTCACCTATGTCTAGCCCCACGAAGAGGCTGGCACTGAATGCTACACAGGGCTTAAATTGATCAAAATGATTGAACGTGTCATCAAACTCCTGTCCAAGCTTGGACAAGTGGTCACAATATTTGCATCTAAAACATCAACTGCCCCTGCATGGCTTTCCAATATCTTTACAACTAAGGGGAAGTGATGCAATCTTTCATCTTATACTTGCTGAAGGTAAAATGGCAGTTTTGCTTTAAAAGCCTTCACAGCACTGATGATATCACGTATGTTTTTGTCTTTACCCTGTAACTGCAGATTCATGTGATTCATTTTCTCTGTCACATCTGTCAGGAAAGCAAGATCAAGCAGCCACCCAGCATCAGACAATATGGTAATGTTCTCCTCCCTTGATTCCATGAAAGCCTTGATTTCCATCAGCAAGGGGAAAAAAGCGCTGTAGTATCTTACCCCTGCTCAGCCATCTGACTTCATTGTGGAGGAGGAGATCTCCATACTCAGCAAGCAGCTCCTCAAAAAACAGTTTGAAGCTTCTGTGCTGTTTGCTCTTTGCACGAATGGAGTTAATAATCTTAGGAGGTACCAAATCCCATAACCTTTATCCATACAACCTGCTGATGAATGATGTAGTGATAGTTAAAAAATTTAGGAAAGTTCAGGACTGCCTTGCAATTTGCAATTAATCCTGTGTGGTGCCCTGTTATATCTGTGGCTCCAATCGTTGTTATAGACACCAGCTTTTCAATGGGCATGTTTTTTTCCCCACAAAGTAGTTTTTCAAACGTTGTAGATATCAACTTCTCTGGTTGTGGTTTTCAGAAGAAGCAATGTCAAAAGCTCTTCTTTGGTGGGAAAGTCTTAAAACGCCATCCGAACAAAAACAGCCAAGTGGGCGTTATCACTTGAGTATCCACCGACTCATCACATTGGACTGAAAACCATTTGCGCCTAGTCATGTCCTGTTCCAACTGTCCATACAGCATCTGCAGAAAGCGCAGACTCCACTTGCCCCTGTCTTTGCACCGAGCTGTACAATAGCAGACATAACTTCTATCTTACTTCTATGGTCCTGGAATAATATTTTGACCATCACAGTCATTGCTTCGTTCACCATCTAGCAATTGGTGAATGGTTTCTTGTGCTTTGCTAGGATGTGCGCCACTTCAAAAGATGCCTCTGTTGCCTTGTTGACCTTCTTCGTCAACTTGGTGAAAAGACATTGCCGTCTTTTTCGCGATGTTTTTAGCACGTTCATCTTTTCCATTTGTAGACTGCTACATGCCGGAAAGTCCTGTGCAATGTTGGTGTGGACTTGAGTGAAGGACACTCATCTTTTACCAACTGAAATGTTGTTACAGCAGATGAGGCATTGTCCTTGACATTCATGAAGTGAATGGAAAAAAAACTAGCTTTCCCATTTCTCATTGGAATAATGTGTTTTCTGCTATTTCTTGGCTTGGCCACTTTCTTTATTCATCATAAATCTAGCTATTTTATAAACTAAACTAGCTTGCTAACACCACTGAACTCCTTCCTTTAGCGTAGGAGCTAGCCTACAGCATAACTGACATGAAAACATGTCACCTTGTTTCTTATTTGATTGACAGCTGATATAATTTTGTGTCAGAGGGAGTGGGATATCTGTGTATTTGGATTGAAATGAGAAAAGGCTACTTATTTTTTTCTACTTATTTGTTGCAGAATTTCTTTGGTACATGATCTTTATACCTCTTGGCGAGCTACTCAAAAACAGGCAGCTAGCTACTGCTAGCTCATGACTGACATGTTAGAGACCCCTGTTCTAAACTGTCCTCAGTTATAGCTTATTCAGTAAGGTTAGTTTGTTAATTTGTGTTTGAGTACCTATGACTTACTTTGTCTACGTTGTTTATCATAAAAGAATATAACAGTCTTGGAATATACTGTATACTCTGATTTACTGTTATTGGTGGTGTAAAATGCTTCCTTGAGACCGAGAGATCTTGTGTTGATTTATGACTTAAGGCTCACAGAAATCCTTCAGATTTATAAATACATTAACGGGCAATGGGTCTTAAAAGATATTTAATGTAATGCGTCCTCATTAGAAATATGTTTTTATGTAATATACACTTTGTAATGTTTCATGCACACTTGTAATATTAAATGAACAGTTGTCCTCACCACGCTGATAAGCTGTGCCAGTGAGACCATCAGCTGCACGGTCACCAACTCTGAGCCATGTGTTGCTGGCCGAATCAGTTTGTTGTAGCGAGCAGGATTTAGGAGATGATCAACCAGTTGCTCCTCTGTGTCAGCTCCTTGGCTACCTATAAAAAGAAACACGATCTTGTTATCAAGCAGAGCTACAACTAGCAGTAAAAGAATCAGTAACCTCGAAGGTGCAGGAGCTGTCATAAACTGCAACAATAAAACAATATATTAGAATTTGGTGAATATTGATAACATATTGTCAACATATATTCGATTTTCACATGAACAGGAATTTACTTCCAAAATTTCTGTTTACCTTCATCTGTATGTCTGGAGAAAGTCATTTACATTTAAAGTTAGACATGAGTTGGATTCTCACATAAACCACAAATATACAAAATATTTATTAATTAGTGATAAACAGCACTCGTCCGTAGTTAGTTGGGCTCCAGCTCACACACGGCCCGCAATGGATAGAAACGGTATAGAACATGGATGGATGGATGGATAAACAATTAGCTGTGAATGAAATATACACATGGCAAAAAAGATTATTTATTTCAATAATAGAATCACAATTTTTGATCACAATTATTCAGCCAATCGCTTTACCATTTTGGTAAACAGAACCCTTTCTTTTCATCGATTATTCGTTACAATCCTATATTTCTTAATCTATAGATAAAAGAAAAATGCTCGTCAATTAAATTATATGACTAGACTTTTTACATGTAACATACTGTATAAACACTATTAAAACTGAATTTAAATAAATTAAATAAACGGTATGCAGCCAAACAGATCATGTAAAACCAATATGGAAATTTCTGACTCAAATTATATGAAAGGCTGCAAAGGTTTAGATTAGATGGATGTGTTGGGTTAGTGTTTGCCCTTTTGTGACTTTGTTCATATCAAAATCAAAATTCCAACCATATCCCCCCAGCTTGTTCAAATTTGTATTAAAACTGACAAAAATATACTATTTCTAATGTTAGCCAATAACATAAGTTTACCTGTAGCTGAACTCGCCAAGCTTGCAGGTGGAGGAACTGAGGAAACCATGAAGCAAAATCACAATGTAGCCCTTATAGTCCTTAACTAATTCTGTTATAAGAAATTTAGTAATTACAGTGGAGTTAATGGATCTAATAATAAGGTACATGTACTGTATGTATCTACAAGATTGAGTGTAGGTAGCTTGAGGTCTGGATCCACCCACACTTCCTAGGAGTATCAAAGCATAAAGAGCATCAAAGCCCAAAACATGATCCTACAATGGCAGATTCATAAGAAGTTGAAGTTGAAGTAGCAGTAGTAGCCAAAGCTATAATGCTGTAATGCTATAACAAAAGTGCTCTTGCTTGTTACATTTCAGTGCATTTCCTACGTGAGATCATGTTCTCCTTTGTCAGTCAGATCACTTTTACCTACCTAATGCTAATTTCCTAATAATTAGGTCTATTGAAGCACAATTGAAATACAATAAAGGCCACCGGTTTCTCCTGTGAAGTATTTTACCTTGTTAAGTATTTCACCTTGTAAAATAGTAGCAGGGAGTTTATATTTCTTACTACCTTTCTCTTTTTTGTTACAACTGAAAACCATCCATTTGTCAAGGCAGAATGCAGCATATGGTCCAGTCCCACAGGCATCCACTCTACTGTTCGCTCATTCTGTCTTTCACACATGAGGCTTATTCATGCTCAGAGTCAATATAAAGTACACATCCTACCTATTTCATTTTTCTCCCCAGCCATCAATCTCTCTTTTTTCTCCTCTCTCTCCTCTCTCTCTCTGTTCAGTGGGCAGGAGTGATGGTTTTACACAGCAGATCAATGAAAAGCCTAATCATGCACCATAAACTAGCATCTCTCGCTGTCATGCTCTGCATCTCCACGCTCAGCTTCCTCACTGAGCCTAACAGCATCTCCTCTGTGCCAGCTTCAGACAGCTGTCGTGTTCAGTTTCCACAGAATCCCCAATTATCCCACTCATCATTTGCCAGTTTTTGATTTGTCATACTATATGCACCTCATGAAGTCATTTGTATGGCGCTCCTGTATTGTATCATATGTTGCAATATGGTCCTGGAGGTAGAGTATATCCTCCCACTGTCATGAGTGTATGTATAAGATGACAAAAATGTGTGTGTGCGTTTGTGTGTTTGTAAATTCAGACTGTATCTGCACCAGCACCAGTTCAAATTATATAATATGCGTGTGCTGCAGGCTTCATATATAACAGCTAGTCCATGAACACATTCTCTTTTTTGTCTCTCTGTGTCTTCTGTGTTTTCCCACTTGCCCTGTTGTGTTGTCTTTCAGATAAGGGATGCAATTGAGTCAGATTTTAATGAATCCATATGTCTTTCCATCTCTTTTCCAACACTTTAGACTGGGTACAGTGCACAACAGCCAAATGCCAATGCAAAATTTGTACAAATATACAACTTGATTGAACAGGGCTAGTACCCTTTAGTGGGTGACTGATGTCAAATTTTATAGAACAGCACAGAGTACATACACAATATGCTCAAAATAGACACCTGACCATCTCACTCAGATATGGTTCTTCACCAAACTGTTGCCACAAAGTTGGGAGCATGCACTTGTATAGGATGTCTTTGCATGCTGTAGCGTTACACCTTCCTTCACAGGAACTAAAGGGCCCAAACCTGTTCTAGCATGACAATGTGCCCTCTGTGCACAAAGTGAGCTTCATAAAGACATGGTTTACCCAAACATTTCTTATCGCCTGCACAGAGCCTTAACTCAGCCCCTCTGAACACTTTTTGGGATGAACCGAAAAGCCGACTGCATCCCAGACCTCCTCACCTGACGTTAGTGCCTGACCTCACGTGGCCGAATAAGCAGATCCCCACAGCTATGCTCCAAAATCTGGTGGGAAGCCTTTCCAGAAGTGTGGAGGTTATTATAACAGCAAAGGGGGAGTGCATCAGGATTGGGATGTTGAACAAGCACATATGGGTGTGATGACCAGGTGTCCACAAAATCTTGCCTCTATAGTGTATCATTCAAGCTTCAAGGCTAATGCTAACCCTCACCGACAGCCATGATTTTTCAATGATCAGATTGTGGGTAAAATTTGTGCATAGCTCTGAATATAAAAAAATCTATCTAGCAACTGACTAAAATTTATCATGAGGAGTACTATCATAAAAAAAAGGCTATGTATAGTATGCAAATTAACTAAAAATCTAAATCAATCTAAATCAGTGATTATTTTTTCAACCCGATGTAACAGCAGTTTCACTGGAATAATCACAAACATTATCAAAAAATAAGTTAATTCAGGCTCTTTATCGTAAAATCTTAAAACACAACAAGCTGAAAATTCATTGACATGTCTGGATGTAAGAATATTTGCATTGCATGATTGTGCTCTATAGTAACAGAACAAGTGCACCAAATTTTAATTAGGTTTTGAGGTTTTGCTCTCCTATTTTGTATCTGAATTACAAATGTACTTTCTGTGAGAAATAAGCAGCATGTTTCACTAATTATATCAACCTCCCCTAAAACAAAACACCCACTTGGATGGAATGCGGTGAGAATGTTTTGCTTTGCCTTTGGATTTGAGTCCCTTTTAAGAAAGGAAGCAACTAAGTAGCACAACGAAACTGTAGTACTCATCACAGGAAGGGTGATGGATTTAGTTTGTTATTCAGTCATTTAAGGCACGATCTATTAACCAATCTCACAATATTAATAATGCTGACATAAAACATCTTTATGACACTTCTACTTAGAATGCTTAAAATACAATGTTGGTAATAGGAGGAAAATTCCATTTTATCTTATGAAACCAAATCTGTACTTCTTTTTCTCCCCTCCTGCAGTAAACCTCCAGTACTTCACATGTCACCTGATACCCTGAGCTCAGACTGCAGCTATGCTGTCTTTCTAACAGAAAATACACGATGCCGATTGCTTAAACCTTTTATTGAATGTCACTTACTTCGAATAACTTATTATTTGACACATATACCTGTATAATCAGATACACAGTACGTCTGCTATGTTAACCACATACATTTGGAGCATTTGGAACGGCCATAAAATATTCTTTGACTGTATTCAGAGTGATTCAAATCAGTTTCTGAGGCTACTAAACAAATGTGCATAGTTTATAAATACATAAGTACAAAGTTCTTCAAAGTAAAATCAAACCAGTATGGGCAAAATGTGTAACGAATACGTATTTAATTAAATAAATAATTAATTATTCTTTTTAGATTGCGAAAACAAGTATTTTTAGGTAAAATGTAATGAAAATAATAGCAAAAAGAAAAATTCCCTTGGACCTCAGCCACCCCAACTTTCACACAGACTCAGACGGCATACTCTATAGTATTTACTCCATGAACACACACACACACACACACACACAAAACATCTTCTTAGCACTCCTTTACATCTACATGTGAGTAACACAGAGAGAAAAGATTAATCTAGTGGTTGAATCCTTGTTCCTGTAACTCAGTGGAAAACTGCATGCTGAAGCATTATTAAATCAGCAAGCAGAAGACAGGGTATTTGAAAAGGGGCTTAAAGTATTGACCAGAAAACAAAAGGCCCAAAACGTCTGAACCACAAAGTTGATCGTGTTACTGCATTGCTTTGGCTTGCCTCAGCAAAGTCATAAGAGATGGAGTGCTCATTTCCTGACTTGCTTATTACTATTGAGTAGAGTATACTATAATCAGGAAATCTAAAATGATTCTACATTACCATTAGGCTGTACTGGTAAAGATAATGAGGTCATATAAAAATGTTTCCAAATACAGCACGTTCCTTGAAGTATGCTTCAAGATTTATGACCTCTTAAACTCCCTGGACCTGTCAGTGGGTCCAGAATTATGATCCTCACTCTCACAAGTGCATCCAGTTCGTATTAATTTTACTGTAGTCATCATTAATTCATAGTAATTACTAAACAATATGCAAGATGAATAAGTGAATAATAAGGAGAGAGAATAAGGGGTCAAAGTAAAATTGTCTCTATATTGGAATAAATGGTACAGGAAAAGACCAAAAAACATTAACCTAGTACAAAATCTATGCAAATCTTTCTGTAATCTACAGTATATCATTTATTAGGTATGTAGTAGCAGTGGAATATTGAATAATTTTGGAATAAGACAAGGTAAATCACAATTTTATCCCGGCCCTGAAAGCTTTAATTTTTGTCTGAGTAGCATTAGCATTTATGTGGAGGCGTTCTTTTAAACTGAAATTGCATTAGTGAGCTAATGGACACTGGCTTATGCCTAGGACAATTAACAGAACCGCATTAACACTCTAATGTAAGGTGGGCCAACGCTCAAAAGCAGTGCTACGTTGACCTGATCGGTCATGCAGTAATACATCACATCCAGGAATGTGTCCAATGTCTTTTCATCCACATTGTCTCTGTGAAAGAATCCCTCATTTTTAAATAACCAAAACACCATTAATGCTTACAATGAATGTGTGGTAATCTTCACAAGCAGGGCAGAATTGAACTAATCGTCCGTGAAATCTTTTGCTGGCTTTAAAGCTTTTTATAGGAATGATTCCAAGATTGGGGCGCAATTTGGGTCCTACAGATATTTTCACTGATGTTTACACACCTGTATATACCTAAAATAATGTTAAAAGTCATTTTAAACAAATGTCTTAACTTAATGTTTCAAACATTAATAGACTCTACACTGTGTGATCAAAAGTATGTGGACACCGGACCATCACATTGACCTGTGCGTGTTAAACATCCCATTCCTGACTTAGTCCCATCTTTGCTGCTAAAACAGGAAGTTGCATCATCTAAATTTTCTGAAGATCATGGGAAGAAGAAAAACAAGGGCTCTCATTCATTGTTTTTTTTATTATTTATTTCCAATGATACTGTGATATTGACTCACTTTGCAAGTGCAACCCTGTTACCCAAATTTTCAATTGAACATATATTATTAGAAAGTCCTTAATTTCTTCTTGCAATTAGCATTGTGCGTTGCTAATTTGCTAATGGAGCCAATGTCAGCAAAGAAACATCGTTGAAAATGAGACATTGTTGAATTGGGTTGTTTTTCCATTCTTAAATGCATTCAGGGACCATCAAGCTGCCACTGTTGGTCCTTGAGCACAACTTAAACCCTGACCTGCTCAGTTAAAGTAAAAGTATCAGCCAACTGAGCAAATATAAGAGTTTTCTTGCAATCAGTGTTGAAACATAAGAAAAAAATTAACATTCATTTTTAAGAGGTACAAGAGCTAAATCATCCTTGAGCTAAATTTGTAGAAGTAGCTGGTTTGCGGAATTTTTCTTGTCCTTCAAGATACCTCCAAGCATTCACGGCTAAAAACTAAACCAAAACAAGGCTAAAAAAGTGCTGTTTTCTTCTACTTACTATGTTCTGTATGAGGTTACATTTTGTGAGGATGATGATTTTTAGCGAGGACAACAAGTACCTACAACCTACAAGCAAAGGGAGCTCAGCTTCAGTTTCCAAGCTCTCCAAGTCAAACATCTTGAGAGCTGAAAAGCCAAACTGTTGTTCAAGCTTGTCTTCCATCTTTATTAGTCCTGTTCCTTTCTGGATTCTTTCTTTTCCAATCTGCTTTTCACTTTCTTAAGCACTTTTGTGTTCTAAGCCAATGACGTGATGGCGAAACTGGAACCCTTGGACAAACTTCAAGCCATTGCATTAATAATTGACTGCAATCTTTGTCTTCTAACCTCTGACTTCATGTTCTGTTTCATGCTTCATGTTCTGTTCATTGTGTTCACCTGTTGTATGGACTTCTCTTCTATGTGCAGAACACTAAAGAGGACCGCCTCCTTGCAAAGAACCTTCCTGATACAGCTGTAATATGTTTGGTTGTTTATTTTTTTCCCCTCCATTTTATTGAAAGAAGCATGAAATTTATTGATAGCTATCGGGACAGTTTAACCTAAGTGTTTTTAAAAATTGATGACAGCAACTTTAGGGCATGGTCACAAGAATACTTTTGACATCTCCATTCCTTCTTTCCCCTCTGAAATGATTTCCCCTCTTTAAACGCACTATGAAAGGTTTTAGATCGATAGCACTTTGGACATGATTTATTTTTGTGGGCCACTCACTTCTCCTGCGTCTGGATTTGTCTGACCACACATGCTCATACTGTATGTGCCTTAGGAAAAAAAAAAGTGAGAAGAAATTGGGCTTGCTGGAATTGGGAGGGGGAGATAAATTGGTATGGCTTGTGCGGGCTTGTTCGAGCCTCTCTGAAAAGACTGGCATGTTCTAGCTTTGGCATGCTTGATATTCTGCAAAAAATAATAATAATTATAATTTAACCAGATAATAAAGGAACTCGGTATCCTTCCTTAATGTATGCATGTATGTTTCAGTTGATTTAGGTAACCTAAATTTAAACATGTGATAAACTAACAGCTTACTATATAATTGTGTAATTTGCGGTTATCATACAAGCTTGCATACATAAATGAATGCTCTAAAAAATCAATACATTCACTTGACCCTGAAAAGAGGCCAGAACACTAAACAATTGTTATATTGTTATATTGTAGCTGACTTTCACTACCTACGTCACACTTTATAATCCCTGCCATTTTGAAGACTGAATAGGGGACTGTAAGCATCAGTGCTATTGTGTTTTATTAAGAAGTCTCATTTTCATTTACACTGATAATCAACTGCCCTAATACGCTTCAGTACATATAGTACATCTTCAACAAGCATCAATATAGCAGATCCTCCCTGTCATGCTGCCTTTAGCCAGCTACCTACATTATGGTACAATAAGAACATTTATCTCTACAGCAAATGTTAATTAGCTAGCTGATACCAACTTACTCGACCTATAATGACAATCTTTTCTCCTCCTGATGAAACACCCTGGGATCCTTTACCCATCCAGATGTATAGAGATGATATGCTTCTGTCCTCTTAAATGCTTGCTCATGGATAGGGACAGCAGCTTGAGAAATTTGATATGTTTTCTGCCTGTTTAAGTCAAATCAGCAGTGTGGGGGAAGGATCCACTTACATAAGGTACATAAGGATCTACTTTATTGGCATTAAGGTGAGTAATTTTAGCCATCTTTCATATTGGGGAATGAGTTTCTATATTTGCTGCACAACACGAACATAACTAGAGGTAGTTATGTTTGTGTTGTGCAGCAAATATAGAAACTCATTCCCCAATATGCTAACCACAACAGAAAAATCATGTAACGGAAACACTAGGCCTTTATTTCGACATTGTTGCTATAAAATGTTTTTTGCCTCCTTGACCATATTGAGCGACACTGAGCACTTGAGCATGCCAGTTGGAGCCTATGTTTGCATTTTCTTTCCATGTTGCATATATCACATGATTGAGTGTCCCATTGAATTCAATATTTTAAGAAAATTCTACAATTTATGCCACATTGACCTAACATCTTAATCATGCTACACGGTATCCAAAGCAAAATCCAAACCCAAATGTACTTGTTTGTTCGTTATCTGGTCTTTGATGACAGACGCCAGGTTCTGGGCAAAAGAAAGTCAATGCAGTTTTATAGATGACTATCAAATTTGCTGCAAATGCAGTGGAGTTCCCCAGCTTAAGGAAAAATATTACTCTCTATGTAGTATATTTGTCTGAGAATGGTCAGTAGTTAATGATTAATAAATACGTAACCTCTACCACCACAAATAAACCAACTGATAAGAATGGATACTAGTATTTAAAGGTCCACTATGTAGGATTCAACCACCTGAACGCCCCTCCCTTACCTCTCCCTTTGCAAGCGTGTATTAAAATGTACGATGGCCGTCAGGTGCCCATAGCTACTTCCAAATACTTACATTCACACTCCCTTCTTTTTCCCATGCTGAATAAGTATGATCCCCCATTTTTAGTCCGTTCTCAAACTTGTCAGCGAGCACCAGCAAGAACTGATTCCTTTTTTTTCTTCTTCTTCTTCCTTCCAGATTCACACTGTTGCTTGTACAAACATGAAACACGGAAGGCGCTCTCTAGAAGCTTGTTCGTTCTGGGCTACTGTAGCGGCGCAACACGGCGGCTCTGCAGACATGAACCCGCTCCCTATGTAGATATAAAGGGCTCATTCTAAGCTTACTGAGACACGACAATTCATAGTTACATGTAATTATACACTGATGAAAACATACTTATGAATTCCACAAGTATATTGTGAATATTTACTCCATTTCGCTAATAGATACCCTCAGAATCCTACATAGTGGATCTTTAACATGAACATAATTTTAAAATTAATGAAGTTGGGGCCCCCAAATAAATGAATATAAGTAAAAAAGATATAGTTTCACATTCAGCAAACGAAATTCCTTAAATATGTTTCTCAATTATAGTTAGTTATCTTTATAATATATTATTTGATGATTTTGATATAAATATTTAATCTAAATAGATACTTTAATATTAAAACTATTAGATAAAGTTTTAAACAAGATTAAATTGTTAATAGCAGGTTAGTTATTGGCTATGAAGCCAAACAAGGTTAGCTAGTTAGTTAGCATTAGCAAGAGAGCACTGACTAAACTTGCATCATTTTAGATCATTCATTTTTATTTAGCCACCTAGTTGCTAGTAATGACAGCACTACAGTTCTACACAATAAATGGTTATCAGTCACTAATGTAGCCTATATTAAGTCACTATATTAATGGATGATAAATTGTCCCTGGAGGCAATTTGTCCCATATAATAGAGGACATTTTTGCCCCAAAAGCAGTGACTACAGAAGATGTACAATTTATGAAGTACTGTAATTGTTTCTATAAACTGTATCAGATGTTTCAAATCTCATCATACATAGTTTGCATCCAGTAAGAATACCATATTCCAGATAAATCTTCACTTGTCATCAAGTTATTTCATGATAGGCTTTGAGGGCAAAAAATATCTTATTCATCATAATAATGATTTTTTTTCCCGGAGGAATAAATAGCTGTCTCATTGCAGTGAGATCCACAGAAACAGTAAAACTGCAATTTCACCTGAAGAATGAAATAATTGTGTGAATTTTATGAGGAAATGAAAATGGAGTTTAGGTGGTTTTGGTATCTGTCTGTGTGCATATATGATTAAGAGGCTCATTCTGGTTAAGACCAAATGCATAAAAAGGCTAAATAAGGACACAAGCAGTGAGGCTCCCGCCCGCGCCCACCCCAAGATCAAATTCGTCCCTGAGCTTTAAATGCCAACCACAGCATTAAATGAAATGCATTCATTTTTAATCATTATCAGTGCCTATGTTATTACCATCAGTGTAATGGCATGTCAGTGCCAGCACGTCTACAAATGAGCTATGTTTCTGGAAACAGTGTCTTTGTGCTGTATGTGAAAGCAGAACAGACTTATTAATCTACTGTGCTGTTCATTTGTCCCAGCACTGCAGTGCAAGGGTCATTTTGCTAGGACATTCCTGCCTTCTTTCATACATTAAACCACAATTTCAAAACGCAAACAAATCGAATACCACATAAAAACTTGTATAACATCAATGAAGAAGCAAGGAGTCATCCTTGTTGATCATCTTTCAGCTTAAAAATCATAAACTGTACAACTTTTACAGTTATTATTGCCTTTTCCTGGTTAATGCCTTCTAAATGCTAATACTCAGGATTACAAGTTTTTAAATTATTTTTATTAAATTATTATTAAACCCAGATCCCCCATAACTCATTTAGTTTGAAACAGACACTTGTGAATTGATGAGAACACATGAATATATGCTATATTTGTTGTTGTTTTGTAAGCATGGCCTGCATTTCAAAGTTATTTAAGATTGGAGTTGTGAATTGTGAATAACAAATTCCAATAAAAGTATCATTCTATTTCTGGTAAAGTGTGAGATCCATCTTTCACTTAGGCATTGTTGCACTAATAAACATTTGGATATTTTATATCCCTTTAGTTCTCAGCATGACACGTCATCTCTGCCACCTACTTCTCTGTCTCAGCGCTCCACAGTCTCAGTTTCCCAGCACTCCTATGCACTTCCCTGCTGACAGTCTCCTGATTACTGATTGTTTGCACCTGTTTTGAGTTTGCTTTTCCCCTCACAGTCACAGTGTTTAAGGACTATAGTTTGTCATGCTGTTTTTACAAACTGTTAATCTGTTCATGCTCCTTCCTTCTTGGATTTTGATCATTGCTTTGGACTTTGCCCTTGCTCTTTGCCACAGCCTGTGAGATTCTTGTTTGCCAAATGTTTTGACTTTGCCTTTTGCCTCACTTGTTGGACTGCCTGTGAATAAATCTCCCTTTGCTTTTACATCCATTGCCTGCCTGCTTACCTGACAGAGCACTGGCAAGCAAAAGGAACACTGTTAGGATCAGTACTACAGATTTACTTAAATTATAAAGAAATGGTTAAAAAAAAAAAAAAACACGAAACATAATTTATACGAAAATTTTCACCTTATTTCCCATTAGATTATTTTTTAGTTTTTCACAGATCTGTAAGGAAAGTCTGTTAAGGATGATTTGATTAGAAGTCCCTTTTTGAAGAGAGCTCTGCAGTACAGGAAGTGCAGAAATGCATTTGAAAGTGCAGAGTGTGTATGTGTGTGTGTGTGTGTGTGTGTGTGTGTGAGTGTGTGTGTGTGTGTGTGTGTGTGTGTGTGTGCACTGAGGTGTATGGAATAGGTGCTAAATATAGAGCGGAAGGTGACCTATCCCACCCCATACCTTCAGAAACTCCTCTCAGGAAGAGAGTTAAATACATACACATGTGCATTTGCCCAGACATATGCAGATAACGCTACATGATACTGATGGCCTGCGGTATTCAACCCCAAAATTAATGTATTCATGGACTCTTTAAAATGAAATTATCTGCAGTAGACATGACTTGACCTGTGTATTTGCCTGTATAGTTGTGTTATACAGTAATGCAATATACATAGACTTGCAGTAACCTTTAAACTAGAGAATCACCGATCCAACTATTTCCATATTTGATACAATATCAGAGCTCTGATTTGATTTGAAAATACTGATTTGATAATCCTGAAA
>JAQMYM010000033.1:5670387-5695595 GCA_030014255.1 Parauchenoglanis ngamensis
ACACATTGTGAAACATTTTTAGTTTATGTCTTATGGTGTTGACTCTTTTAGTGTTCATACAAATATTTACACATTAAATTTACTGAAAGTAAGAACAGTTGACAGTCAGAGGACGTTTCTTTTTTTGCTGAGTATATATACACATGTATACATATACACATATATATATATATATATATATATATACACACACATACACATACACACACAAATATACATATTACATTGTAATTGTAATGTATTATTTCTCTTTCCTCGCTGCATGTTTCATACAAAGGTTAAGTGAAGCTGGTGTAGAAGCGGACATTCTTTCCGACAGCCTTGTTGCAAAAATGAAAAAACAAGGAAATTCTCCGCAGTAATTAGTGCCATTTAAGGCAAAGTGTACATTTAGTGGTATATAAAGCACAGGATGTGACTCATCTATGAATCATGTACCTTACAGACTTAAGAGAAATTCAGTAGTGCATTTCCTTGCACCGTATAAACTGCTAAATATTGGGATCCGGCACTGTACGTCTCATTAAGCAGCACGTCCTGTTTTAAAGTATAAAAATAACCCTGTCGTTTGTGTAACTGGAGCTTTGAAGTGTTCTCGGTGGATTATCGTGGTTTGGCACATTGACTCTCTGTTACTAGAGTAAACGAATGAAGGTTAGCCGCAGAAGAGTCAACATTGCGTACAGCAAGCTGGATTCGGACACGGTGCGCATAAGGGCTGCAGGACGAACAAAACAAATGAGTGCCTGAACAAGATACAGTGGCTTCTAAGAGAAATATAGCCTTGCAGCAGAGGCAAGTGTAACCCGAGTTCACCGTAAGCACGGCTTAGAACACAACCTACACATTACACGTGAACTGAACATTAAAACAGCTCTAAATGAGTATGTGTATTGAGCCCATGCTTAGACTCAAGGAGTGAGTTAATCACGGCAACAGACCATATAATAACTGTGTGTGCAGTAAACACACTCAAATCACAAACGCTGGTGTTCATCGAAGCGAAGCTCTGCTGAGAAACATACATCATATCGCAGTATTTGATGCACGTACGTTAATTAATGTGAATTAATAACGTCAGTGTCAGGTTAATGAGAAATCTACTGTGGAGGTAGTGCAGAAAGCAAACGCTGGACTCCAGAATGCAATGCAGCTACTCTATACACTCCTGGGAGGGAAAAAAAAAAAAAAAAAAAACCAAAAGCGTTCCGATTTATCTTCATTGGAACTAAGGAGCCCAAACCGGTTCCAGCATGATGATGCTCCTGAACACAAAGCGAGCTCCATGAAGACATGGTTGGGCAAGGATGTGGAGTAGAAGAACTTGAGAGGCCTCCACATCGGGCCCTGACCTCGACCACACCGAACACATTTGGGACAACCTCACTAATGCTCTTGTGGCTGAGTGAACTAATCTCAGCAGCCACATTCCAAAATCTAGAAGCGTAGAGCTTATTATAACAGCAAAGGGGGACTAAATCTAAAAATGGATCCTCAAAAAGCACATATGGGTGTGATGGTCAAGCGTCAACAAACTTTTAGCTATATGGAGTTACTGCAGAGACTCGGCTCAGCTAGTTATTTAGTAATTCTACTACATTTACATTTATGTCATTTGGCAGACGCCCTTATCCAGAGCAACTTACATACATCTCATTTATACAACTGAGCAGTTGAGGGTTAAGGGCCCTGCTCAGCAATAGCTTGGCAGTGCTGGGATTTGAACTCATGACCTTCCGATGAGGAGGCACGGACTAGAGAATTAACGGAGCAAAGTGCCGCTGCATCGCTCTCTTTAGGTAGACATGAAGTGAGGGCTAAATCCCATTGGCTCCACCATCAGCTGGTAGTTGAATGGCAAATCGTTAATCGACGTGAAAATACACAAACATTTCGAAGAAAGAAATTTAAAGTAGACACGTTAATTATAAACATTTCTATGGACATTAGAGTGATTTTCCACCATTAGATTTTTTGATGGTTGCGTTGCTTACAATGATATCATTGTCCGAAAAAAACAAAACAAACATAACTTAATCAGTCAAGATGAATGGATTGTACAGTAACGGGACAGTCATTTGGAGGTTAAACGTCATCAGGTAGGACCCACTTGCTGTATAAACTAAATCTGCCGTATTTGTATCCAAAGAGAAATGTCATTTTTAATTTGCTTTAGCTACAACAGGTTTTTTTCCATACTGTGGGAACTTCTTACTGATCACCACAAACAACCCCAACACCTTAACATGGCTTTAGAGGGTGAGTTATAAAGCAATCCCGTTTTTAATCGCCAGTTTCTTCATTACCTCAGTCGGCAGAAACGGTTAAAGAAATTACCAAATGCAGATCACAAACAGAAAATCAATGACCCGTTCGTGAACTGTCCTTCATTACTCATTAATCAAAAGTACACATAAAACTAAACAGGGAGTCTCTCAATGAAACAAGTAACAACTAATTCGCCAATGCTTTATTCATTCAGCCTTTTGACTAAAACTAGTCTAGTTGCACTATGACAAATATAGCACTTCCTTAGACGTCACTTACTCCTCCGTGCTGTGTGTGGTGAGATTAAAGTGCAAAGGGTGTGTCCGTCTCTGACATTATGATCCATCAGCGCGCTGACTTTGTCGAGACTGCAGGGCGGGTGTGTGTCTTTATAGCGACTGGATTTGGCAGTTTTGACATGCCGGGGCATCCAACTGCTCGTGATCGTGTTATAATAAGGCGACTAGTCACATTCCAGCGGAAAAGGAGTGACGTTTCAGAAAGAAAATGATTTTACCGTGTGTCCAGGTGACGCCTAGAAATGTAGACGACGTACAACAGATTGTGTCTCAATCGGAATTGCTCCCTATTAATAACTTAATCATTATGGACACAATTTTGAAAAAAAAAAAAATACATATACAAAAAAAAAAAAAATTACAATTAAAGTGAACAAAGGATATGACAAAGAGCTAGCCCTTTGGTCTTATCAAAGTTCACTGTGGCGATTAAAAAGAACAACCACATGTTTAGAGACACACCTCCTCTTGTTCCTCTCGCTCTCGCGCTTTTCCGCACACACACACACACACACGTTCAAATGACTTCCTCTTTAATATGCATACACCAACAAATCACACAATGACCTTGAATGTCCTGCGTTCCCATACAAACATCTCTCTTCTCTCATATCTATTCCCTACCGGTTTCAGAGAGAGCCAGAATGAGTGTGTGTGTGTGTGTGTGTGTGTGTGCGCGCGCGCGTACGCATTAAGTTGGATGTAGTAAATGAAAGTGGAGCAGCAGTGTTGGCAGCCAGTGCAGTTAAAAGGTCTCCTCCTCATGTGACCACTCGGCAGGAGAATTACAGCCAATCTAATGAAGTCTACTGCAAAGTCTCAGCCTTTATTCTGGATCACCAAAATGGCTAAAACTTCAGGCTATATTTTTTTTCATGCAGGTACTATAAGAAAAATCAAAAAGATATTTTTTCATGAATTAGCCATGACTCAGTTATTGGAGAGAACTTCACATTTCCAAAACTAAATTCAAAACACGGTGGCTAGAAGTGAAGTATTTAGTCGCGGAGAAGTAATTCCTGAGGAAGCGCACCCAACCACTTCAACTACTGCCTACAGGCACAGAAAGAAAAACAAGAGACAAAGGACGAATGTATTAGCTTGTGCACTGGGTAAGTGCATAAGGATCAGTGATGAGCTTTGCTGTTCGGTTCTCTCATCAGATGGACAAGATATTATTAGAGTTTAGCTTTTGGCCATTTTCTCTCCTTATGTTTGACCGTGAGGTGACCATTACATATAGCAGGCACTGAATGATAAATGATCAAATCTGGGAAAATACAGCCTCTGTGAACTCCAGCTTAACTTCACATCCCTTAGACGAAGTTGAAAAAAGTATGAACCAGGTCACGGAAATCAGAGGACATGTACAGGGATCCTTACAACGTCACAGGAATTCCTGCTTGGAATTTACATGCTGATTGTTGCTCATGGCTATCCTACTGTGACTGCCTTTTTTATGTTAATGTTTGGCTGGGATGGTGGAGAGCTACAGGACACAATTTGCAATGAACTTCAATCGTTCCACATACCTTCAGTGCGTTCCTCATTCTGAAACCACTGCCTTTCATGCGTGCACACTAACGCCTAGCGTGGGCGTGACTTTGTTTTCAAAGGTGTTACAAATGATATTAAGATCGAGTGCTGGGCAGATCAAAACTCCCCAGAGAACGTTACATCTATGTCACGTAGTTAAAACCTTCTTGCCGTCAACCACAACCACAAGGGGAAAAAACTAAATGATATAACTGTAGTGCTGTAATCCTCCAGAAGAAAACAGCTCCCGAGAAAAATGCTGCCTCAGCATAGAGCAAAAAGTGACCATGGCCTATTTTTAAATTTGAACACGCTGAACTTTAAACACCATTTTACCACACAAAGTATCATAAACAACTGATAGAGATTATTGAACTGCCATTCACACTAAGCACAACAGATTGATGAAGTGGCAAGTTTGATCTGTGTCCCAATTACAAGCAAAAGGTAGTCTTTGTGTCAGTAACATAGCCACAGCGGGTCCTCGAAGATCTTGGCTGGTGGTAAATCTGAGAAAAGTGGGTTTTTTTTTTGTTTTGTTTTTTTAAACACATCCCTTTAATCATTGATTCTGAACAAATCCATTTTGGCTGGAGCGTTAATAAAAGTTGTAAATGCCAAGTCTACTTCTTAGGGAAGCTGTAAAGCTGAAAACCGTCACTGCATTCTCGGCGGAAGCAACTGCCAGTAAACTTTGCTACTGAAACAGGTTATTCTAACTCTTACCTGGTGGCACCCAAATCCACAGCAAGAATGCTTAGAACCAATAACCTTCATTTACAAAATACTGATGCGGTTTTGCAGGAAAGCGTCATCGTAACTTCACACCGACTCAAATTCAGCCACATATTTCATCACAATGCACGCGACATTAATGAGCAGAGGAATCCAAAAGTCTGAGACCAAATTTGTGATTTTTTTTTTATTTTATTTAATGCCAGAAAATAAACAGATTTTGAAAGATCTTAAAAGAGAAATTTCTAGGCCACTATATAAAAAAAATGTAAGTGATCTTGACCATGTCGACAGATGATCCCTTCCACTGAAGCAAGTGCTCAGATTCCATGTCGATGGACTGGATCCAACAAACACGTGGAGCTCATGGACACGATCAATAAAGCAAAGCAAATGGACATACCAAATATTAAGAAACTCAAACTCGTTATCTCTAAGATTCTACTCAAGTTGCTGTTTGTAATGAAACCTTTATGCTACATTAGAAAAGAATAACAGAAAAAAGCATTTTCCCTTGTGCTCTCAGACATTTGGACCCCACTGTACGTCATTGCAAACTGTGCTGAACGTGAGGCAGTAATAAAGCATGCATGACAGCACTTCACTTCAGCGAGCACTGAGACGCGTACGCTTCCTTTTGCCGGTGTTTACACATTGCATGCGGGTCAAGGTGGCATGTCATGCTCATTTCTCATGACGGCACCGTCACCATCCTCGCACTTTCATTAGTACATATACATTACAGTACATGCAATGTATATATGTACTGTAATATATATGTATATTACAGTACAATCAAATTCTTTTCCTTCGCGTATCCCAGCTTGGAAGCTTGTTAAGACAGGGTCAGCCATAAAAAGGTGCTCCTGGAGCATGTATATATTTAATACATACTTCTTAAGATTCTTTAAACATAAAACTCAGCATGAAGACAGATCAATGCTAGTAGCACATGGCTGCAACCTAACAGAGCTAAATAACACGTCCCACGACGCCCCAGAGATGTAGAAGTGTTGGGCCGGGGGATGACGCCATTGTCCATCGCTGATGGCTGATGGTCATCATGATGCGGAGCGAAAAATTTGAATCTCAATTTGTTTTATTTGTATTGCAAAAACTGGGGATTAAAATTTACCTACAGAGCGAGCGCTCCCGTTCTGCGCTATACCGGTCTTAAACAAATATTTCTGTAACACTTGTTGGGGTTCGAGCGGAAAATGAGAAGGTGTGACGCAGGCTTACATCAACTCTGAGTTGTGCTTTGCTTTTTATTTTTACTTTCTCTTTACAGCGTTTTTCATTCCTTTCGCACGCGCACACACAGCGCTGCTCAGCTCTCTTGCGGGTCTCGTCTCTCTGCTCTTTATACTTTTTGCAATTCAGAACACTGCCTAGTACAAATCCTTTACAGGTGTAACTCACCTTTTCCACTCACCTGTCTCAGCTTCGCCTTCCATTCACAAACTGGTGCTTGACCACGCCCCTGCTGCCCCAAATTCCTAATCATTATGCGGTTATTAACCCCAAGTATAATAGTATGATCAGCCTACTTAGATATAAATAATATAATTAGAAATATAATAATTAACAACCCTAAGTATGAAAGAAAACAGATAAAAAAAAAATTTAAAAAAAAGTATAGTACCTATAAGCTGATCAGCCCCTGATCATCCAACCCTACTAAATAGGTTACTCGTTTAGTTATTGAATTGGTAAAAATGTACTTTTTTTCATTTGAGGGGAAAAAAAAATAAATAAATAAAATAATAATAATAATAGTAATAATAATAATATATATATATTATAAAACCTTGAATTGATACACAACGTTACCATCGTTTGCTATGAGCATATATATATATATATATTTTTTTTATTTTTTAAGCAATGGCTGACTGAAACGTCCAACACGTGACAGGAAATTCTCAGCACAATGATGCATCGATGCCAAAGCAGAAACTGGTCAAAAGACCATCGCCAAAACTCATTCCTGGTCTGTTCACTTCCTGGCTGTGAGAGCAAACAGTGACCGTATTCAGCATTCCCAGTGAACAGACGATCCCAGTGGGGAGGAGTGTGGGGTAATGGGGCGGCCAAGAGCTCCAGCTCATATCTTTATTACAGTGAAGTGGGGCAGAAAACCTCGGTGGGGAACCCAAGAACACCGACTCCTCTGTCTGCTCTGCTGGCGTCATCGCTAGCATTCGTCCAGTCTCTAGTAGGAATTTAGTCTTATCTGCATAATAGAAGTAAACCTTTACCTCACGATAAAAGAAAGCTTCCTGCAATTATATAACTGTTTATATAAAGTTACAGTGTAAGAACGTTGTTGCGTGTATTCTAACCGACACACTGACACTGCAAGTGTTCATTCTTCTATCCGGCAGATCATGTTCTTCCAGCTTCATTCTTCTATACATAAAGCCATCGCTTTTCTGCAGCGTCTCGTGACAACCTTCGTTCCTCCATCGGGTTCTCGATATCGGCTTCCTCTCCTCCAGGAACGATATAAAGCACGTTTTCATCATATATGACTAACCAGAAGCACCTTTTTAAATATGTGCTGGTATTAGTTTGCTCCCATAAGAAGCGAGACGGTGGTTTGCAATGGTGTGCTAAAATGCAAATGTATAAGGGCAATTGCATGCAAACGTCAACCTTACTATGGAAATCAAAGCTATAAATATGTTGGGCTGCACAATTAATCTTTATCACAATGCGAGTTTCTACGACACACACACACACACACACTTTATCACACTGCCTGCACACAGCACTGGTGTGAACTCTCTCACACTGCAGGCTTTAATGCACAAGTGACATCATTCGAGTCGGATCGCAGCACAAACACACAGACACAACATTTAAACAACTTGAGAATTATGATCATTTCATGTTCAGGTCCTGCCTAGACCTTTAGGTTGTTGTCTATCGTGACAGACATGGTACGCCGGCGAGCACACGGACATGAAGTGCCAGAAGAGCTGGTACAGAATACTGAAGGGAGTGAGCGGAGATTTTCACATTCCAGGAGCTTTTGAGTGTTTAACGATGTCGGCTCGAGAGGGGAAATTAAACCTAATAGCAACTGTTGCTATGGTGCGTTGGAAATCTGCTCAATAGTTCCTCATTCTTATGGTACAACTTCTAATCAAGCATGTTCCACTGATGGTGTTCTCAGGTTCTCAGCCAAGTTTGCTCTCATCACACCAGAGAACGCTCTCATTTTGGTCAAGTTTTCAAAACGCCATTGGGCAAACTCCAAACAGGTCTTCATGCGTTTTCTTTCCTCGCTAAAGAATCGCCATCGGACCCGTGCGTTTCTCTCTGTAGGTCATGCGGAGCTTCTCTGACTAACGAAAGGTGACTAACCTTCTCTGACTAACGACCCTTGTGAAAGGTTGGACTGCGCGAGAGCCCGTACAATAAGGCTCAAGGTCTCTCAGATTCGTGACCCCTTTGTAATCAAGCCTGTCGAACGCCAGTCCTGAAGTATTGCAGCCCTTTAGACGTTTGCGTTTCCTCTTCCAACACGTTCCTTTAGTAATTAACTGAAGAGGTAAATCATTTTAAATTAGGAGAACAGTCGACTTGGGAACTTTGCTTTAATTCACACATATTTATAACCGTATAAAGCGGCACTCCATCAAGCTTGTCTTAAAACCGTAACAGGATGCAGATAACCAAGGCTTCATTATTAGCATCTTACCATGGCGAAACACTGAGCAGATTTACGGCCAGCATAAGCACAACACACAGCTGGCAGACGTTGTAGATTTGCGCCATCTTTGTTGGCAGATGCTTTTATCCATAGTGAAGTTCTGCTTAGTCAGACTACGAGAGCTGGTAAAGGGACCGGAGGTGTAGGACAAACAAACAGGACTGCTACTTCACATGCAGTTTGTAGTAAATGCTGTTAATCAGAAGCGCCACAAACACTCCAGCCAGGGCGTAAAGAGACACGGCTTCATCCTCCAGCACCTTCCAAAACCTGCCAACGTAACCGATCGGAGTGTGATTCAACAAAGACAAGCTATTCTTCCCCATCAAGCATTGTCTATAAGGCTGTTCTAAAAACAACTGGTTCAATTTTTGGCTACAGTTTTGACAGTTAAGGATTAGCAGGTGCATGTTTATTGCTTCATCGCACGTCCCTTAGGCTAGGGCTCAACTCCCTCGGCATTCTTTGTTTCTTTCCAAACTCCCTCGCAGTCACCTGAGCTTCAGTCCTCCTTTCAGCCTTGAACAAACCAGCATTTCTTCCGCTCTCTCCAGCTCTTTAAAAAGTGCCTCATTGGCATGACAAAGAAGGCCTCAGTGTTGCCAAATTGCATAACGTATAGTCTCGTACCAACAATGCGAACCATTCTTTCTCCAACCTGCATTCCTGTGTTGCTCACACAACACAGACCCACACATACACCCAGATATACCGGGAAAAGCTGGCATCTCCGAGTTCTCTGAAAACAATTCAGTCTCGCGTGAGGAAAGGTGTGCCTTCCGGAAAAGATATGATTATTTAGAAAGACCTTTAAAACATCTACCTGCTTATCAGCGTCATTGCGCCTTTACAGGTCAATAACCAAGATGGCACGGAGTGGTACGTTTGTGACACTGAACGTTTCGCAAGGGAGCTTTTTGCCGGCCCAAAATCAGATCAGCGTTAACGAGGATGTATTCCACAGGGAACAGAGATCACCGAGCCACTACTGTATACGTCTACATGACGGACCGTCCCGTGGCTTATAGCTCGAGTTATCAGACCTGGAGTTCAGCCGTAGCACAAACTCCCAAATAGTTGTGAAATGAGTCACTGGTTTCACTCTTCAAGTGAAACCTCTATAGAAAATCAATGTCTCTCAATCATTTTACTGACACATTAAGTGTAGAAATTTGCATAGTATGTGAACCTATAAAACCTTTAGCACAGGCATGAAATACCTGCCTTCATAATCGCAAGTAACTAAGCGGGATTTTTAGTAACTAAAAGAGGGATTTTACCTCCAAAGTCCCCTACTCGCCTTAGTTTTTCACTGTTGGTTCTTTTTGAATACATTACTGAATTTCTCCACTGATAATGTCATCCCTAAGCCCTGTGATACAGTATTGAGAAGAGAAAAATGTTACGTTTTAGATGTGCTGCTTTTTAGGCTCCCAACAACTCTGCGTTACAATCTTTCCAGCGTGAATCTGAACTCGGGCATGCCTTAAACGGTTTTGCTGTGTTGACTGTTTCTGAGTCATTTGACACTAATGAGCTGCATTAAAGTAAATGAACAACAGCATGTCAACAGTTATATGTGAGCTTGATAATCAGTGAGAACTTCCACTTCCACTCAGATTTTGTAGTATTCAGGACATTTTAACCCATCCTTACCCCAATAGGGGGCACAAACGTTTACACTCAACTGCACTTTGGTTGAAATTGCACTTACACAACATTTCCATACAAGTTTTACTTAAAAACAAAAGCACGTCTGATGTTTAACTTCATTGTAAAGTGAGGATTGTTTCACTGGCGTGACCTGTGCCCAAATCCTGCCTGACTGCGTATCTAGGTGCACTACACACATGGCATCTCTAACGTACGTAGTGCACTATATATATATATATATATATATATTCCATACAGGGTGATTTGGGACTCACCCGGTGAATAGAGCCCTGTCAGCCACGTCAGATGTCCCGCGAGAGCAGTGTACAGGTGAGAGGCGCAGGTGGACCTGGAGCTGGAGCTGTGCACCTGCGACTGTATAACTACATCAACTCTCCAGATAGAGAGCTGTTTAAGAGGGGGGGGAAACAAAACACTACTAACTCACCATCAATCCGTCAACTAGACATTTATCCTCTTGTTAGACGTTAAGCCGAATTTCACACAAATACCACCTTAACTACTTAAGGGTGAGTTACAATTCAAAACACATTCAACACTTGGAAATAAAGTAACTTTGTATCTGGTGAGTCGCTGCCAGACTGCGAGGTGGCCAAGCTATATACTCCCGAGAAGGGTTAGATATAATAAACTAACTATTTCGCTGTTTATTTGCCTCTAAATAAACTCCCGTCAAGTTGACTAAAGTTAGTCCTTTATCCTAAAGTAGCCGCAGAGCTAACAAGCTAGCAGGTTAGCGAATAAATAACCCAAAGCCCATCCAAACACGTTAACCTACCTACAGTCGGTGTGAAGTCTGTAAGCTGTAGATTCTGCCTTTTCTAACCGCTTCTGTAGTTCTCCTTCGTGAAATGTGTCTCAGTGACAGCTTCCATGACACAAACCAACAACCCTGAATGAGTAAACTGCTCACCAAGCACAACCTGTTACCTTTTACCGACCGACGCGGTTAGCCACGCCCACGGACGCCTGGGAGGATGATATGATTGGTTAGATTATGCGCGGTGGGTGGAGCCATAAGAGAGCGCCTTTTTAATTAACAAGTTAGACCGTTTAGGTGCTCCTTGGACAGAGGTTGGACAGAGGGCTCTATTTTCAAGTTCAAGTGGCTTTTGTTGTCATTTCAACCATATACAGATTCAGACGAGACAACGTTCCTCCAGGACCAAGGTGCTATGTATATATAAGACAACACAGAAATACAAATGTGCACATGTTCAACAGAAGACAACATAAAGTGCATGTGTGTAAACATTGCAAAGAATGCGTATATAGAGTTTGGATTTATGTTAGAAACCATTACTTCATTCCCAATGCATTGCTGTTATAAAGAGACTGGGAGTCCATTTAGGATTCAGTCATTATCTACATCATTTGATTCACTTGGCTGACGCATGTCTGTTACAGTTTCTCAAAAATGTACAAAAAAAAAAAAAAAGAAAGAAAGAAAAAAAAATACACTCCATCCATGAGATCTCTGTAGCACTTATCTGTCAGGGTGGTCAGGAAGCTGGAGCGGGCTGACTGCGGGCAAGAGGCTTGGTACACCCCCCGGGCAGGTCGCCAGTCTATAGCAGGGCTAACACAGAGACAAACAAGCATTCACACTCACATTCACACCTACAGGCAATTCACGGTAACCAGTCACCCTAACCTGCATGTCTTTGGACTGTGGGAGGAAACCAGAGTACCCGGAGGAAAACCCAGGAACATAGGCACAGGGAGAGAGGATCTCCACACAGAAAGAACCCAGTCGGCCACACGGTTCGAAACACAGAACCTTCTTGCTGTGAGACAACTGTGCTAACCACTGCACCACTCTGCCACCCCTCAAAATTAAGATCTGATCAATTTTACTGATAATATCTAATATCTTACTTATATTACTTATAATATCTTACAAATATATCTTACTCAGACAAAGAACAATCATATATATATAATTAATATAAAATCAAATTTGTCCTGCTCTAAAAAAAAGAGAACCTGTTTGACAATGAAAATAGTAGGCCTACACTACAGTTCTGTGAAATCCTGAAATATTTGTCAATGACTTTTCAACACACTTAATTGTTGTGTGAGGTGTATTACAGAAGGCAAAACACTTGTGTATTTTAGACTTAAGTGAAAATGCCTTATGTTTAAAAAAAAAAACCTTTATGTGTAAACCTAACAGCCAAATTTTTTATCCATGTCCATGTTGTGTTACAGTTATCAACCAACAGAGGGAAGCATTGTCTGTCAATGATAGTGTAATGACTGTCAGTTATGTTGGACATGCCATATACTTCTCAATTAATTTTTTTTATTATTCCCTGGGATATAACAGCTTACTGCCTGGAGGGCTGAAAAAGAACCTTGGTAAAGTGAGTGCTAACAGGAGCTCACAAGTGCATGGTGTCAACCAAATTTATCAAAATCACACAATAGGGAGCTGCTTATTAATTCAATAATGGTCAATTCAGATAATATAGCCTAACAAACTACATATGTCAAACTACATGTTTTATCTAAATTTAGCATCATGAAAATGTTAGCTGACTGCCTAATGTTACCTGAGAGCTCTGACTGGTCAAAGTGCAATGCAAAGTTCAAAGTTTAAAGCAAGTGAATTGAGGTTCAGTCCAAGAAGAGAAATCTTTTACAATATCCAATACAGCTTTTACCATTTGATTTTCTGGAAATTTTGAACATTTTCCTGGACTGAAGGTTGACACCACAGAGTTGACACAGCTCCATCTTCTTGATTCAGATTGCTATGGGTGGCATTATGTTAATGGAGGTGGTACCATAAAAAAAAATGCTAGGAGTTTCTAGATAAGAAACATGCACTTTTGTAACTGGCTTGTTCCTTATGCCTGTTTTCTTTCTATGGCCATTACAGAAGGTGACAGTCCACTTTGAAATGCCCAATACGTATGTGGGTCTTCCCCAAACTGTTGTCACTGTGATGTCTTTGTTACTACTTTTTTATTACTATTTCCCTTCATTGGAACTAATGTGCCCAAAAATATTCCAGTATGCCCTTGTGCACAGTGCAAGATAAAGACATGGTATGCCAAGGTTGGTGTGAAAGAAGTTGAGTGGCCTGCGCAGAGCCCTGACCTCATCCTCAGTGAACACTTTTGAGATGAACTGGAACGCTGCCAGGCCCTCTCGCCCAACCTTACCTTGCTAATGCTCTTGTGACTGAATGGACACATATTCCCCCAGACACGCTCCAAAGTATAGTGGAAAGACTTCCCAGTAGAGTGGAGGTTATTATAACAGCAACAGGAGACTAATCGATAGTAGGATGTCCAACAAGCATATATGAGCTAAGCTAGCAGGGGGAAAAAGCAGCAGATTAGCTGCACATAGCACATTACTTATCTGTAAAAAACAATGGCAAAGGCATTTAGGAAATGTATGAGATGCTGCTGCTGCTGGTGACATAGTACAATGAGTGGCTAGATGATGTGATGCTCATCCAGGGGCTTTCCCTGGAAAGAAATTCTCTGGAAAGATGGATGTTTAGAGAAGTGCAGCTCTGACCTACCACCTGTGATGAGAGAAGTTACACTGCAGAACTTAATTCTTTGGCACAGCAGTATAGTAGGACCTTCTTTCTTCCTGTGCACTCTCGCTCTGTGCACCATGTCAAACTGGTGAGCCAACAGACCTAAATCAGGCATTACAAGAAGCACCACCATTTATATTGTGCCATGACATGATTAGGATTCATCACTGATGTAAAGGTCATGTTAACTATGATAACAAGGAAGAGGAGGTGAGGCAGATGACAGACCTCATGATATTGGACTACACTGACTTGTTGATACTTAAAAAAAAAGAAAAAAAAGAAAGGCTATAAACCAAAGCTTTCAAAAGAGAGATTCCTGAGCTGACACAAAAGCAGTGGGATAACTTCTCTTCAGAAGAAGAGAAGCCACCCAAGCCCAGAGAATACATTAGAATAGCATGAGTTTGGTGGAGGAGTGTGTGAGAGAGTTTTGGGTGTATTCTGCTCAGGGAAGATAACAGCTCCAGTCATGTTGATTATTGGCACAATAATGAGCTTAAGATTCTTCCGTTTTCCTTATTTAACCGTTCAGTATTACCATTCAGTTATGCGTGATAGCCTATGGGGAAACGTTGAACTTGTAACTGTTAGCAGAATGCCTTCCAAACAATGTCCAATGTCCTCAGGAAGTCAATTTTAACAGAATATTATAAGTCTCAGCAGTTTCCACAACAGTGGGGAGTTTTGTCAGGGGAATAACCAGGTAGATCAGTAATGAAATCTGTAGCTATGTGAGACCAGGGGCAATGCGGTATGGGCACCAATTCTAATAGGCCATTGGGAAGGCGTCTAGGAGTTCTGAATTGCGCGAAGACTTGGCAGAATTGAACAAAATATCATGGCCATCATGGTTCAAAGAAGGCAAACAGAACCTGTTACAAATGAGGGTTTTGGTGTACAGTATATCTGGATGTGTGGAACTGAGTAATGTGTGGACCCATTGTATAAGTTGGTTTCACATGGTTTATTGAACAAAGATATTTTCAGGAGGATATATTCAGGACATGTCGGTTTGTCATTGTGTGCGCAAGAAACGTCATTCATGATTTCCCAGGAGAACTGGCGCTACAGTACATGTCTAAGGCAGGATTGTAGGCAGGATTGGAGTTTCGTAATCCCTTCATGAATTCTGGAGAGGGTGTTGGTCTTTGTGAGGTTTTTTTTGTTTGGTTGTTTTTTTTTATCAGGGTCTGTATGTGAGCATGAAATTGAATCAAAAAGAACAGAGCTTGGTGGGAATTCAGTCTTTTCTCTGTCTTTTACATACTCTAGGTTTCTGTGACCAGTAAGGATCAGGAACGTGTGCTCTGCACCCTCAAACCAGTGTCTCCACTCCCCTGATGCTACCTTGATAACCAGCAGTTCACAGTTCCCCACATCATACCTTCATTCTGCTATATTTCCCAGAATAGAAGGTCCAAGTATGCAGTTTTGAGGGGTTGGGACTGTAAGTCCCCCTATTCCTCATGCAGACGCACCCACTTCCATGACAACAGCAAAAAAGCATCAGCAGAATAGGAGCAGTGGTGCATAATCTGCATCCATCCATTTCAGCATTCTCTGTTTCCCTTTAGGAGATGAGGTGAGGAGAGAAAAGCTGAAACCACATGAATTATCTGTACAAATTCCCTCTAGCATAACTTTAGCAGAAGTGAAACAGAGCTTGGTGGGAAATTCAGTCTTTACTCTGACTTTACATATCAAACAGGTATGTGATCAATAAGGTTAAGGAAAGGGTGCTGTTGCACCCTCAAGCCAGTGTCTCCACTCTTCTAGTGCTGCTTTGATAATCAGCAGTTCACAATTCCCTGCACCACAGTTTCATCGTGCTGAGTTGAGCTACCTAGAATAGAAGAAACTCACATTTCTCAAGCTTGACATTTAAGTGTTTGTCCAGAAGCTTTTGGAAGACTTGACATACATCTTGCACATTATTATGGTCTAAGGATAAATAAATAAAAATATGATGAAAATGAAAATGGAATATTTTATACGAAAATAGAAGATGACAATATGCACAATAATAAACTGATTTAGCATCTTTCAAAGGCCATCATTTGTAAACATTTGGAATAATGGGGGTATTGACCAGTCCATATAGCATCCCTAGGTATTTATAGTTACCAGGCATGGTAATGAAGGCAGTCCTCCGTTCAACCTCTCTCAGATCCTGATAGGATAAGCACTGCACTATTAGAGTTGTATGAAAATGCATGCTCCATTTACCTGTTCTAGGGCCAATGGTACCAGAGGCAAAGAATACCAATACTTCACTTTGACTGTTTCAAGGCCTTTATAATCAGTGAAGGGTGTTGCTAGTGTCATCTTTCTCCACAAAGAAAAACCTGATGCCGCTGGAGAGGTGGAAGGGCAAATGTAACCTTACATGGTGGCACACTGTGGGTGATACATGGGAGTTATTTCTTGGGCACCTGGCTTAATAGAGACTGTCAGTGTGAATAGTGAGCTGAATGAATTGGTCTTTGCATGCCAGCTCTGACTGAAGTGATTCTGTGAGCCCCAGACAAAAAGCAGTGCTCAAGGTGGCTTCATTCCATCTACATTCTTCAGCAAGAGTGTGAAAACTAAGTGTCTCATGTGTCTCAATAACCGAAGTTGCTCTCAGGACACACAATGAGGAAAGGCCATATATGATAAATGATGACAGCCAATTCTAATACTCTTATGCAGCAATAGCACTAGTGATATATTTTCAATGCCTCTGTCATAGACAGTAAGCAAGCTGGAGAACAGGATGGTGCATTGCAATAAAAGTTCTTTGCATCTGCTTACAAGGGTTTGTGCTAGAAGGGTTTGTGACAGTTGACTTCTGGGATGTCATTAGAAACTTACTTAGTGGCACTAAATTTCAGAGGGAATATTGCCCAGCAAACTGAGCTGTAGTGATCTGAGGAAGTTGTTGAGCATGAGCTCCCAATAACTGACCTTTGTATGAGCACTACATCTGTATGCAGTTCCTGCACCTCTGCTGAATCCCAAGTAGAAAGTAAAGTCTTCTGTAACAACCAAGAATCAAAGCAGAGTGAGAATCCATTTGCAATAGGTTAGCAAACAAAGTGGAATGCAATGCAGTATATTTTAAGGTTAATGGGTAATCCAGGGTAAGTTGGGTCTGAATAAACAAGGCATGGTAAGTACATAAAGGCAGTCAGGATGAACAAGGCTTGGAACTTGTTGTTTCTGCACCTGTTCTGTGATGATAGTGCTGAGGTTCTTTAGCTGTTTGTGCAATTACAACAAACAGTCCCCTCCAAAAGTATTGGAACAGGGCCACAATTCTTGTTATTTTGCCTCTGTTCACCACCACAATGGATTTGAAAAGAAGTCACCAAGATGTGATTGAAGTGTAGACTTTCAGCATTACTTCAAGGGGTTTATCAAAATTATTGAATTAACTGTTTAGGAATTATAGACATTTTTTTTACACAGTGCCTCTATTTTCACAGGCTCAAAAGTAATGGAACAGTTGACTGATAAGCAGCTTCATGGCCAGTTATGGTTTGTTTCCTCTTTATTTTTAGACAATTTAAAGAGACAAAAGGTCTGGAGTTGAGTCCAAGTGTTGAATTTGCATTTGGCAGCCCCTCATGGGACCAACTATCATGGGACTACTAATATGCAGTCCAAAGATGTGTTGATCCAAATGAAGGAGGCCTTTATTAGGCTGAAATAACAAAACAGACCTATCAAAAAGACATCAGATACCTTGGCGACTGAGTGAGTGAGATAGAGGAAAGGCTCTTGGAGAAGATATTTGGCCAGTTTAAAATGTTTGAAGCCCAGCAGTCGAAGGAGGATGAAGAATGATTCCATCCAACTTCTATAGTCTTTTACACCCCTAGATGTATCACATATACATAAATGATGGCCTGGTTCCTTTCAACAAGATATTGATGGCTTCTGATTGGTGCAGCAGAAAAGTGTTTGCCCGGAGACACTCACTCGTCAGCAGATTGTAACTTGAAATCCAAATGATACCACATACCAAGATTTTAGAGTGCAAAATTTTTGGTTTATGTCCCTTGACTGGAACACCTGGTCAGCATTTGTGTATGAGAGAAGCAAATCTCCAATAACTGTAAAGGGAAATTGTACCAAGTATGGTTTTACAGCCCACAAATAAAGAACAGAGCCCAAGTTTGATGGACAGTTGGATTTTGTCATCATCTGTTTTTGGAAGTAGTTTACTGGGTCCAGTGGGCCTGTTGGTGTCGTAGCCTAAATACTTCACTGTATTGGAACCACCTGCTACACTACCAGTCAAAGGGTTTTGCACACCTTGTTTTACTACCTTACCATTTATTTCATAAACTTCAGAAGAATTATTTTTAAGCATTGGAAAGTTGTTGAGTCAACATCTACAGATGAAAATATAAGCCAAATAAAACAAGTCTCTTTTATAACATGGAAAAAGCATGTAACAGTACATGTCTGACATCCTATTAACTTGTTAACTGATGATGGCATAGTCAAAACCTAGACTGTCCTTCAACTATGTACAGAAGACTGAGGGAGGCAGGGCTAAAGTGTTGCATTTCAGCCCAAAAGCCATATTTGAGGGTTCCGAACAAGATGAAAAGACTTGCATGGGCCAAAGAACACAGAAACTGGTTTGTAGAACACTGGTGTAAGGTGCTGTGGACTGATGAATCGAAGTTTGAAATCTGTGGTTCCTCAAGGTGTTATGTGTGCCGACACAATACTGAGTGTCTAGAATTTTTTAATGAGTGTCTAGAAGAAAGTAAGTAACATTTGAAAATTTTGAAAATCTTAGTGTGTGCAAAAACTTTTGTCTGGTAGTGTGTATGCACAAGGAAAAGTGGCAAATTATTGAAGATTATGATACTGGGCAAAAGTAAGAATGCCAAGATGGAGATCACCACCCCTTGAAAACATTTGCTACATATGGTAGATACATGGGCTGAATGATGGAAGCGGGTAAACAAGAGAAATGACTGAAATGTAACAAGTGCTGTAGGCACCTGGGAAAGAAAAGACAGGGAAAGACACTGAGCATTTAAAAACCCATGTAAAATGGAGACAATATATAAAGGGATCCAGTAACTATCTATAACAATTTCTCAGGATTTATGAAATACACACATTCATACAAATACAAATAGTCATTCATAAAACCTGCTGAGCAGATCACAAGTATCAAGAGGAATTTTAGGCCCTCCAAATGGGAAAGGAAATGGACCACCCAGCACAGATAATTTTCATTCTCCAGGACATTTATGTTTGCTAGGTTCACCTTACTCCCCTGCTTTTGAGAATCATCACAGTTTAAGGCACCCCATGTAATGACCAAAAGGTTTTCTGCACAATCATGCAAATGCAATTCATATCACCCAGCCAATTCTCTGCGAGTATGTGATCCCGGTCTAGCCATTTTTATCTTATTGTGGGGAGCAATAAAGCTCACAAGAAAGCAACCATTTCCTCTTTAAAATGTTTTTTGTGTGTGTTTTGGCAAGTTAGCTAGCATTAGCCAGCTGTCTCACCAGCATTGGCCTTAGAGTTGTAACTGACACTGTGGAGAGCAAGTACATTCACTCTATAGCCGTGTGCAAACTGTGCACTGAGAGATCAGTGTGGAGAGGACGCTTTTCACTTCCACCAGAGCTTTGGATTTAGTGTGATAGCTACCTTGTTCTGTACACGTTTAGTTACAGAATGTAGATTTAGGTTTTAAATGTAGAACCCCTAAGGCTTATTCCATTGTCCGTCTGGGGGAACTTTGTTCACCTTTTTAGGTGTTGTGCAAACGCGGGGCAGCACATTCACTGCTCCATTTAGCCCATAATTTTATTATTGATCCTAGTGTTCAAAATGGAAACTAAAACAAGTGCTAATAGTTTATAGCTAATAGTCCATTTGGTGCTGGAAACATGCTGCCTCCTGCTCACTCTATGAACATTTTCAGTGGAGGATGTGCATCCTGGTTACACGGGGAACCGGGTCTGATGGTGTGATGAGACAAAAATTTAACTCTTTGGGCAGAACAACCAGCATTATCTCTGGCAAGCACTGCACATCTGCACCTGGCTAATACCATCTCTACAGAGAAACATGGTGGTGGCAGCATCCTGCTGTAGGGGTGCTTCTCAGCAGCAGGGACTGGGAGACTGGTAACAATTAAGAGATGGAAGAATGCAGAAAAGCAAAGGTACATCCTTAAAGAAAACTTCTCCAGAGCACATGCAAACACGGACTGGGACGACAGTTCACCTTTCGTTACGACAATGACCCTAAGCATACAGCCAAAGCAACACTGGAGTGGCTTTAGGGCAAGTCTCTGAATGTCCTTGAGTTTCCCAGCCAAAAGCCAGATTTAAACCCCACCGAACATCTATGGGGAGACCTGAAAATGGCAGTTCACAGACACTCCCATTCAATCTGATGGAGCTTGAGAGGATTTGCCATAAAGAATCAGATAAACTGCCCAAATACAGGGTTACAAAGCTAGTAGAGATGTATTTAAGACTTGTCGATGTAATTACTGCCAAAGGGACTTCTGAGTATTGAATCTTAAATAAAATTGAATCTTCACTTCATCATCATGGGTGATTCATTGTTGATTAATGGGTAAAATAGCAATTATATATCCATTCAAAATCACATCCACAACACAATAAAGTGTGCAACAAGTAAAGGGATCTGAATGACTTCTGAACCTACTGTATATTAATGTCATCCTGCACTACCAAATTCTTTGATCATGAACAGCTCCTGAAAATTGTTTTTTAAAACTTTTCTACATTTATTACATTTCAGTTTTAATTAGCATAACAAATGATCAAATTATCATGTTTAGAAAACTATTATTATTCAGTCCAGGTATAAGTTTAATTTAACAGTTATTTAATAGGCCTTTGTCTTTTGGGCCCTTTCAAATCTCTGAGTAGGGAGATCAAAAATCCCCATATTATAAATAGTAGCTATAGCGGATGATCCAGTACTGTATGCTTTCCAACACTTTTTCACACCAGCACCAGGTTCACTGTCAGATTTGTGCAGCACTCACATTCACAAGAGGTGGCAATAGCCTACATAATAAATGATTGTATTTAGGAATTCGGGTGAGTTTGATCAATGAACAAGCTATGACAAATTTCCGATTGAGCTATAGATAGTTGAATAGATACACAATATGGCAAAAAAATATGTGGACATCCTACTGTTACACCCATACGCGGGTCAGTTGCACATAACTGTGTAGTCTTTGCATGCTGTAGTGTTGCAGTTCCCCTTCACTGGAAATAAATTGCCCGAACCTGTTCCAGCATGACAATGCCCCTGTGCACAAAGCAAGCTCCATGAAGATATGGTTTGCCAATAGGTCTGCACAGAGCCCTAACCCTAACCTCAACCCCACTGAACACCTCTGGGATGAATTTGCTCCAGGTTTCGTCACCCAACATCAGTGTCTGACCTCACTAATGCTCTTGTGGCTGAATGGACAAATCCCCACAACCATGTTCCAAAATCTATTGGAAATCTTTCCTAGAAGAGCAGAGGTTATTTATAACAGGAAACGGTGACTAAATCTGGAATTAGATGAAATCCATACGGTTGGTTCGGTCAGGTGTCCACAACCTTTTGGCCATAGAGTGTAGCTTATATAGACCAGTACTTTCATGCTGGTGTAAAGCTGAGCACTCTGCTGCACGGGCTCAGTAGCCACCCCCCTCCATCCCGCATCACACGCACGCGCACGCGCACGCGCACTTCCAGACGCTCACGCGCGCATCCTCCTCACTCTGCGTTGACTGGCGCTCAGGTTGGACACACCGGGAATGGGATCTGTGGCGAAGAAAAACTTCCAATTTTTCCGCGTTTATGCCCTCCAGAGGCTCCTTTTTATTTTGCGGGAATAATTCCTGGGTAGGACATTGTACTCCAATGTGAGGGGGAGAAAATGTGGTGAAATGTAAAAAAAAAAAAAAAAAAAAAAAAAGTAAACGAATGGGATAAAAAACTGCAATTAGGATTATGTAAAAGACTTTCAATATCCGGAAAGATACCCCGAACATCAAAAGATAATTTTTTAAATTTTTGTTCTCAGTCACATTAATAAGCAAAGAATTTGATCGATAAACGAAGGTAACAAGCAGGTTCCAAGGAAAGTTCACGGAGGTGGCGGAAAGTTTCCTGAAAGTTGCTGTGCGTCTTTGTGTATGGAGAGAGGCGTCGTTTATGAAGCTTTTTATCATGGCCAAGTGGTTTAAAGATTTCCCAACTTTGAAAACGGGCTCGGACCGACTTCGCTCGGCGTCTGAATCCGGAGCTCAGACTCGACCCAGAGCCGCGCTGAGCAGCGGAACCGGAGCCAAGGCGAGTCCGCGGAAAAACTCGGAGAACGCAGGCGGGGTGGGGGCACTGCTCTCCGGGAGGAACCGCAAAAACTCCGCCGTCGAGCTGGGCCGAAACCACTCGAGTCCGGGCTCGGTCAAGGAAGCCAAGATATGGGAGATCCTGATACCTGGCAAAAGCAAGAAGAATGTAAAGATGGAGGGCTTCGAGGATCACCGCACGCTGAGGACAAGCGCCATCGCCGACGCGTACATGAGCCGGATGATCAAAGTGGAGAAACAGGACAAGTGGCAGGAGAAGAAATACAGCAGCACTGCGGCTGAAAGCACCGGGAGCGACCCTGAGCGCGGAAAATCACCGGGGAAAACCGAAACGGTGGGCAAGCAGAGCTGATCTGTCTATCTATCTCTATGTCTATCTGTCCATCCACCTGTCTCCCTGCTGAATTAACAGAGGCAGTCCACTGTACTAGCTATTGAAGCATTAATCATGTAGCACGCAGGTGTAAGCCAGTACACTACAGAACTCCTCATACTAACCTGTTTGTGTCCAAATGAATTAAACAATCACAGTTTGTGTCAGTTACTTCATCACTTGTAGGATTTCATGAGACTACTGATACAAAAGGTAGACATTTGCTGTAAAACTCTTCATTACAGGTGCTATTTGTGTTTATTGTGTAGCCTCAAAGCAACATTAGAGTATTCCTACATTTGGCATGTGGTCTTTGTCTTTCTATTTTTTTCCTGAACTTATGTTATGGTTTAGCATACCTGACAGTACAGGTATGGTTTATGGCATTTATGCCACTGTGGTTTAGGCCAACCTGTTTGTCTTTTCACTGCACGGCATGCTACGGACTCCTGTTCTTCTCTGCTGATGTCTGTGGGAACCAAAGAAAATGATTTTGTTATGAAAACCAAGATTGATATCTCTCTTCCAGCTCCCTTTGTTTTTAACCATATCCCCTTTCCCCCCACCTTTAATCCACACCATTCTCTCTCTCTCTCTCTCTCTCTCTCTCTCTCTCACGCTCTGCTGTGTTCCTGTCTCATTTCCCATCCCCTCGTCTATTCACTGTGTGATTGCATTATGATCAGCCCAAGTAGAGTAGCAGGAGAGCAAGCACAATGAGCACAAACCTTTCCTTGCCACTCTTCCTGTCTCTATTCAGTCATCCAGCACACACACACACACACACACACACACACACACACACACACACACACACACACACAAAGAGTTTAGACCCTGTCACCTCTCTTTCTTTCCAATGTCATTTTAAAACACAGACATGTCCAGGTGCAGACACACACACACACACACACCTACACAAACACAAACAGAGAAAGAATAGAACGCACACACAATACAATGTGTCTTTTCTTCCCATCCTCAGTGAATGTAACGTTTGAAGAATTATGTCACTTGACACACAGGCTGTAACCTCTCCCATAGATGGACTGGGCCTCCGGCTACTCTTTGAACATAATACCACAGAAATGATATTCCCATGAAGTCAGGATAAAAAAGTCCCGGGGCGTGGGGGTTGGTGGTGTGTGTATCTTTGGACAGGGGGTGGGGTGCTGAACTGGACAAGAGAAGAGACACAATATCTTTAGGTTCAAAGGTGGTTTTAAAAGTGCTTTTAAAGAGCGTCCACTTACTGGATTTGCTCTGCTGTATTCTATTCAATAATAACGGCAGCAGTTTGTCTCTGAGGGGTCATTGTTTTTAAGTGAATAAGGAGGCACCCTGTTAAACAAAGGCATGCAATAAATTTTAACAAAGGCAGTAAAATGGCACTCAGTAAATCTGTATTAACTTCAGTAAATCATTCATTTAACCTTGAGAAGCATTTTTTGGTTACCAGTAATTAAACAACAGTAGCACACTTTGGACTATATAGATGACATGAGCTATGGTCCATGAATATTCTTAAATGTACATACTGTTTAAGAAAACATAGATCTAAATGTGTTTTGTAAAGATTGCAGACATTTTACAAAAATCATACTTTTACAAAACAAATCCTAATATGAAAAAAATGTATACATGGTAAACTACCTGTGTAAACCCCAGTAACTCATGTCAACATCTTTCTTTCCCTCTAAACAGCTGATTATCTTGGAGGACTATGCTGACCCTTTTGATGCTGAGAAAACGAGAGAGCAGAGAGAAGCTGAAAGAGAAGGAGAGAATGATGGATATATGGAGCCTTATGATGCCCAACTCATTATCACAGGTCCTCGCCCATTCACTTTTTTTTATCTACATTGCTTCTTTCTTTTTTTGCTCCTATTTTCCCATTCTTGTCTCCTTACTTTGTTCCCCTGTCACCTTCGTGATGACTGCAGGCAAATTTTCAGGGATTTAAAAATCACAGCACCCTCTTGTAAATGTCGGTCTCCCCTCTCTGGTGGTTGCTACGGTGATGGTGTTGTGCAGGGACAATGGGTGCAGTTTCCTCTTTCTGCTTCCCGTTTCCTGTCCGTGTTTCCTTTGCCCCATTCTCTGGGCAGGAAGTTGACCCCTGCTGTCCCCCTCAGTGTGCTTGACCGTGTGAGAAAGCACCCCCTCCTCTCTCAACAGTGGCTTCCTAGAACTCAGGAAGTAGGTCTGCTAAACGAGCCAATCGCAAGCCGGGGCCGTCCTTCCCCTGGTACTGCCATTGTTTTCTCACACAATAGGCCAGACACAAAGTGACAGCAGAGTAACATAGCTTGAAAGATGGAGCACTGTGCATTTGTTACTGTTCCCTCATTAAACACACAATACATAAATTGTGTGTTACAGGGCAACTGGACTTTTGTTAAAAAGCTAAAAATGATTTCTCACTGATTTAGGAGGGTTTGTCAAGTAAAGCATGTGGAGCTACATGAATTGATAAAGGATGTCAGATATGCGCAGTCAACTTGACTTACTGGTAGCGGACATTTAAAAATGACCCTGAGATGCTTTTTCTTGAAAATCATGTATAACTAATCAGAGGGAGAGACATATATATACACTACCGGTCAAAAGTTTGGGGTCACCTTCTAATTCAATTATTTCTTTATTTTTATGACTTTAAAAG
>JAQMYM010000033.1:5699057-5725857 GCA_030014255.1 Parauchenoglanis ngamensis
ATGGAAAACATTGTTTAAACCCTTTACAATGAAGATCTGTAAAGTTATTTGGATTTTTACAACATTATTGTTGAAATGCACAGTCCTGAAAAAGGGATGTTTCTTTTTTTGCTGAGTTTGTGTGTGTGTGTGTGTTAGCTATTGGGGTAAGTTCATTCTTCAAGCAGCTATGGGTGAGGATGCTAGAGAAATGGCAATGTTGAATCTGCAGTGTGTTTTGATTATTATCTATCAAAATATATAATAGGATTTGTTTTTAAATATTAATTGCCTGGTGTCCTTATGGGTTTCCTTTAAGTTCTCCGGATGCTTACAGCCTCTGAACAATATGAATGAATCGATTGTGTGATGAACTCCTTTTCCTTCTGTCTGTTTCAGCATGTCTGCATCAGCCTCGGGTAGAAAAACCCCAGTGGATTATGGGGTCCAAATCCGCTTCATAAATGACCTGCATGATACAGGAGGTGGAGGCGGCGGAGGAGGCGGAGGCGGAGGGCGTCGAGACGGCTCTGGGAAATCCTCGTCCCGCTATGGCGTGGCCGTCAGGGTACAGGGCATCGCGGGCCAGCCGTACGTAATGCTCAAGGATGGAAAGAAGGGAGACTCTTACGGAGTGCAGCTCCGAACCCCAAATTACAACAGCTTGCCCAGGTGACACTTGCGGTGTACAATGTACACTTGCGCATTCGTACTACAGCCTTCCTACCCATTTACATCATTTTATCCTACTTCAGAGTCACATCAGATAAATCACAGAAGGTTGACGTTATCTATCAAAATAGAAAATCCCTACGTCTGCATTTTAATGTGTATCGTTGCACTACATGTGCAGGCTGGGTTCGGATTGGCTTGTCGTGCCGATCAAGTGAGCCATGCTAACGAAGAACACAGAACGTCTACAAAAAAGCCACATCTGTAATCTTTAATAAACATTATTAATAACAAAAAGAACATTGCACCGCAGAGCTGTTGAAATCTGATTGGTCAAAAGGTTTTGATTCATTTCCTGTAACGGCATTGTGCCGACTGAAGTGGATTTGCAAATCAGATGTTATAGTCATGAGCTCGTTTAGAAGTATTATCGTTTCTATAGTAACAGCTCATTCTTGTATGGCAGATGCGCTGCATAGTTTAATAATAAATGGATTAGAATGAACGTTTAAAAAAAGAACTGACTAATTGTTGGTATGGTGGAGGTGTCTGTTTAACATGGTTGAAGGAGTCTTCGATGTCAGCGCTTCGGATGTTTTTGCCATGAGGGAGTCTTCAGGACTGAGTTTACTTCCAGAGAGAGAAAAAAGAGCCTGGTAATGAAGAAATGTTTATAACTGCTATAATGATAGACGTAAGCGCCGCAAGACTAACTGTAACTATCAGCTGAATAAAACCTCGTGCTGCTGTTATTGGGAATACGGATATATTGTAATGCTTCGTTATTGTTGTGTGTGTAGCGTATAACGCTGTAATGTTTATCTGACCCGTTAGGAGAGCGGAGGATGGAACAGACGATGGTCAGTATATTCCCACCTCCGACAGCAGTGTTTTGCGACGCGCTCAGTCTCACGGCTCTCTGCTGGACCGAGAGAGTGACTACGGCAACTCCGGAAACGAGTTTAGGCGCCCTAATGGGGATGGGCGCTCCGGCAGCTACGCCAACTTGGACAGCGGGATGGAAAGGAACCGGTGGGGAGGCTCCCACCAAGCAGGGCTGAACGGCTCTTTAGGGAAGGAAAATCTGAGAGGGATAAGCGGCTGCTACGAATCTTCTCCCGACACGGTTAGACCTCCACAGGAAAGACGCACCAAGAGCGGAGGAAGCAGTTCTGCTAGACAAGCCGGCGGTGTCGGAGGCACCTCCAGGGGGCGCGCGCCTGCTGGGGTCAACGCTGGAAACGGGCCTAATGCTGCAACTTCTGTCCTTTCTCCTGCTCAGTTGGTGCCTTCAAATGTATACGCCGCTCCTCCATCGTCCTCACCTGCTCCAGGTTACGACAGACCGAGCCGCACCTCTGGAACCTCCGTGGCCAAGATCGCCTCCGTCCCATCATCCGGTTTAAATAATAATTGGACAGCAGTAGATACGCATGTGAGTGGTGTATCATTCTAACACCGTCAGGTTATAATTAGGTTTAAATTGCTGTATCCTGAACAGAGCATTGATTTGAGCCGGGGTTTTTTTTTTAAGCTGTAGAACCGTTCAATAATGATCACTAGTACAACGTCTGCAAAAAACAATGCATCTCGAACATCTAAAACACTGCTAGAGATCTTTATAAGTTGTACTCGTTTATGATGATCACTCGTACATGATTGACGCCATGATATGAGTACGCTAACGTAATGCACATAGCAGTGTAGCTTATAAAAGGTACACCAGGTGCTAGTGCCTGCGCTGTGAATCATGCCTGATGTATGCCATTTCTACAAACTTACCCACCAGGAAAGTGCAATCATTCACATTTCAAGGGGGAGGTGCAAATACAAAGGACCTCTGTCCAGCTCCCGTCTCTGGCCTCCAGAGCTCCGAGGTTTCTCTCAGCGCCAGGTAGCAGTGAGGACTGTTTATCAGACTGTTGTTAACAGGAAAAGAAACAGACACACGTGTCAAAGACAGGGATGCTTCTCTTGTTAAAAAAAAAACCTTTCTCTTTACATTCGCCAATTAGATAAATTAGGTACAGAAGTTAGCCATTATACAATTGGCCTGCTACTAAAATTTCTGGGTTTTTTTTTCCTTTCCAGAATTACCATTACTCAGTTCGGAGTTGAGCATATTTTCTGACATTTTCACTATAACGATATTTTTCCTGATCTTCATTATGCTATGAAAATAATGTTCAGAGACGAAAGAACAGGGCAGCACTTAACAACGCTCCCAACACAGGACGCTCGCTCGTGCGCTTCAGCGTTGCACTTGCATGCTGTGTTTTTGCTCTTTTGACTTTTGCTCCGGATCTCTACCCGTATTAGCTTTGCTTTTGTTCCTGCTGTTTTGGTTTTGCTGCTGTTTTGGTTTTGTTTCCCATGTTTTGTTTGTTTTTTTTTTCCTGCCGCTTCCTCCAGTTTTAGGTTAATAATGCGCTGTTTTTTCCACTCGTGACCTGGCGTCTGCTCCTCCATCTCCTGCTACTGTGGGCAGTAAGGTTGTAATATAATAGGACTAATATTTTTTTAAGCCAGTTCTACATACGAGACCCATCATATCAAGTCTCATGGTTAGTTTTGCTCTTATGGCTAATAAGGTGCGGTAGGTGCAATTGCTCGGATTTTCAATATCGGTTGATAAATACATTATGTTCCTGATCCTTCAACAGAATTGAGCACTTTTAATTGTAAACATTGTTTTAAAGCACTATCCAAGCTGGTTACTACAGCTTTGACAAAAAAAAAAAAAGTTTTTTTTTTTTTGCTGCTATAAAGTTATTTTTAGGGGTGGCAGGGAAACCCTGGTGTTGAGGCTGAGGATTCCCGCCTTCATATTACGTCATGCAATCCTCATTTAAATATTCTAAAAATATTCATTTAAATATTCTAAAAATAGGATTCCAACAGCAGGTCCTCCTTGTAGCAAAACCTGCACTGCTGCTAGGGTGACATGAGGACATGATGCAGTAATAAATTTGGTATGAAAATAGAGTTTATGGAACCAAGAATATGAAAATATGCATACCTCAAATCACCCAAATGATTTGCTGTGATGGGTCATTGCATTATACAGACTCTTCACTGATGTATTCATGGGGTAAACTCACTGCAGGTGATTCCAGTTCATTACAGGAGGAAAGTTGATCTCATCTTTCTGCTAAATTGTGATACGACACACAGTTGGCTGACGATATGAATGCTCATATCGCGATACGATCATTTATCAATATATCGCCCAGCCCTAATCCCTGTCTAGCCCTCGCGTCCGTACTTTGTAACATACAATACTTTAAATCTAAGCACTTGCTACACGTATCAGGATTTTAAGTTGGTATCGGTCCAACTCTGACCACAATGCCAGGCTTAATTAATCTTCGTTCTTGTTGAAATCTCTCGCGTTCTACAGAAACGGTCCATTGCATTTTCCTCTCAGTTGGAAGTAGCTGGAACGTAACTGAAGCAGGTTAGAGAAAGCTGACCCGGCTGGCTTGCCCCGCACTCTCGAGTAAACATGACCTGGCTTTCTGCAGTGGTGTCGGCTGACAGAGCTGCTGTTCAAATTGCAGGGTGCGAGTAATGAGGTGTAGATGAGTTCAAGAAGGATTCGCACAGCCTGTTTCAGGACGAATGCATGTGTCCGCGTGGTGGATGTTAACCTATGGTCTTTCAGTGGTACCGTGCTGTATACGAATGGAAAAAAAAACATAGAAATTAACATTCATGATGGAAATTGGGTTTTTTTGGCAAGAAATGAATTTAGTGTGGGATTATGTATGATGTGCTTGTACTCTGTGTGCGCGCACGCTGTTAAGTCTCGTGTAACATTTGTAGTCTCTGGTTTCCATTTTCAGGTGACTCCTGATCTTTTGATGGATCAAAGTCAGAGCTCGGGGTCCGAGTTCAGCAGGGAGGAGGATCAGATCCAGCAGATAATCTATGGTGTTCTACGTCAGGGGTAAACATTAGTCATTTATAAAATTACATAAAAGTACCTAGTGAAAAATGCATAATGTCAAATACATGAGAAAACCCCAACGTCTGTCTAGAAAACAAATGCAGACCAAAAGTACATTTTCTAGCATTTATTCAAAATTATTTTTGTTCAATGTTCAACCATCAGCCAGTCTTGAATGCTTTAGTCGATATACAGAAGAACGGTTAGAAGTTTGCCTTTATGAGCGAAACCTAAAACCGAACTCTCCGTTCTGTTGCCTTTAGGAGCAGCGATGGCGACGCTGCAATCAAACGCAGAGTCCGGGTCATCTGCGATAAGATCCAGGGGCTCAAGGTATGGTACAGGCTTCACTTTACACTCTGTAACTTTACCTGCAGTCACTCGTTGTGAGTTCGAGTACGTTCGGCTCCTGAACTTCATCTCAGTGTGTGGAAGCACAAAATGGCGACTTCTGCTTTTATGTAACTTGGCCTTTAAAATGTTATCAGCACACTTTGACCACGATAAGATAAAGCCTGATTTTTCTTTTTCAACCCCCCCCAGAGAAAGCAGACTCCTTTCATTAATATATTGTATGTCACACACAGAGCTATATTCATATTTATCATTTGATTAAATTACAAGAACGTTGTCATTTCCACAGCATAGAAGTGAAAATCTCATCACATTAACAAACTTTGTGATAACAGAGTCAAGTACAAGTAATTTGTCGGTACAGATATTTGCATGGTAACTTTACGAAACAAGTGAATGAAACATCAGTGGATTCTCCAGGCAAGAGCAGCTCAAAAAAATAAATAAATAAAATAAACGTAAAACTGAGAACAATTTGAACGCTGGAGCCTCAAACAGTTAACTGGCGATTTGAATAGCAGAGTGACATGGAGGGTGAGATCTGATTTATGACTTGGACCATGTTCTCTCAAGCCTCTTTGTGGCCAAGCTGGCACAGAGCACGAGTCAGAAACGATCAGTGTTGAAATGGGCATTACAGTAATGGCTGTCTGAGAGTTGGCACGTCTCCCTGTGCTAGAATGAATTGGCTGCAGATGAGACAGCTGAGCCCTGTTTAGAGTGAGTGTCGCTTGGAACGTAGCCACTGCAAAACACATACTTCCCTTGATAACTCGTATCCGTGTGTCCGCCGAGTACCACAGAGGACTTTTATTATTTTTTTTTGTCTTTAACACTATCCTCTTAATGCAGACCGTTTATCCGCACTGACGATTACACAGTGTGCGTACTCTGGCATTTTACTCGTCGAGTCTAAAGTAAATCAGCTGTGCGGCAAAGTAATCGGCTGTGCCACGGGAAATCAATGGCCTTCTAAGTATTGTAATTACACCGTGATTGAGGGGCTCTACATCCCTGATGGATCAGCTTGCACACTGCATCCAGCGACGGGTGGATAAATATGCTGTATCCTGTGGTGGAGTCATTTATATCACTTAAACTATAAAATGAAGTCATTTCAGTCCCATAGAGCAGTTTATTTCACGTACACTCCCATAGCCTCATGTATAAAGCTGAAAATTCTGCTGTTTTTTTCACACTCGACTATCTAGGTGATTTCCGAGGTTCTCATTTGAAGACGTGTCAGGTTTCCCATGGGCGATTAGGCCATACCTGAATCCTCTCACTATGCAGATGGTGCACTGATTATAGAGCACGTGGGAGCCGAGTGTATTCTATTACAGGGCTTGTTGTATACTGTTACAGCACCTGCCTCAAAAGTGTCTCTCGAGTGGAATATGTGCTCATGTGCTGAAATTAATTGAGTACTTCATTAGAAGGTATTTACATCCAAATCAGGTGAACAGTGTAGGAGTTATAGCACTTTACGTCAAAGCTCACAACCGCCCTCCCCCACCACCTAGAACAGTGGATACCAACCCTGTTCCTTCCTGAAGGACTTAATCTCCGACCGTAATCATGCTCACCTGACCATCCAGTCATTGCCTTAAGACGTCCCTGATCAGCTAAAAGAGGTGTGTTCGATTTTGGTTGGAGATGAAACCTGCAGGAAGGTAATAGTTGGTGATCTCGGCCCTTTAAGAAGAGACTGTTTTTGACAGATGAGGAGGTTTTAGACATCTGGAGGCAAACTGACTATGATTGCCACTGCATTAAACTACTCAGCATGACCTTTGCAAGGTTTTCCCATGCCACCTTGTATGGAAGAACATATTAATGTCTGTAAAGAATATTAGGACCTGTAGGACTATGGTGGTTTTTAGTCTGATGAGATGTGACTGTGTTTGTAGATGAACAGATCAGACCAGGTGCTTAAGGCAGAGCTGGAACTGAGTCTGGATGAAAATATCAACCTGCAGGAACAACTGAGCAGGAAGAAGACCGAGTTAGAGCAGATACATTCTGAGTAAGACTCACCATTATTATTGTGATTATAGTGTCTGTGTAACACGTGAGTAACTGTGTGTGTGTGTGTGTGTGTGTGTGTGTGTCAGGATGATTCAGTTGCGTATGGAGAGAGAGAACGCGGAGTCTCATGTCAGACAGCTAGAGGACCAGATGACGGGGCTGCAAGAGGAGCTGACGAGAGAGACGGGCAACCGAGAAGAGAGCGATGAGATGCAAGCGGTACACGTCTGCTTTTATTGTCTGGAATAGTTGCATTCAAGGGTTCACGGGAAGTTAGGATGCCTAAAAAAAACTACCTAATCGGTTACTATAGAAGGAACCGTCTCGCCTTTCACAGAATCCTCTGCGGCAAGTAGCGACTCGCTGTTTCCGCAACAATCCTGTAACATCCTTGGCCATAGATCGTAAATTGTAACATAAAATTGCAGATATTTTGTCAAAGTTTTAAATTCCTGCATAGGAAGGCAGCACTTATAGCCTCTAACTGCTCCTTGGTTAAAGGTGCTGCCTTTACTTTTTATTAGTTTTGTTCTTAATGATAACTGTGTATTCATTGCAAATTGTAAAACACACACCCACAAATGGTTACATAGGCACAATGTATAGGTGGCAATACACACATGCACATTTAGGTAGATATACAAATAATGTGTCCTGGGATGATAACTATGTGTATGTAAATCACATGCTTGAACTACTGTATATATGTAACACTGTACAGATAAAACATGAGGAAGGGTCATTTTAATAATGTTTTTAAAAATGTTGAAATTGTGTGTCACGCACAATGTGTGTGTGTAGGAGCTGCTGGCCCTGCGTAATGAGCTGGCTGAAACGGTGGCACAGTATCAGAGACAGGAGGACGCTCTGAGACAGAGAGAGCGGGAGCTGACTGCACTGAAAGGTGCCCTGAAGGAGGAGGTGTCCACCCATGACCGAGAGATGGAAACTCTTCGCCAACAATACAGCCAAGACATGGAGAAACTGCGAACCAACATGGCACAGGTTTCACAGGTATACACACTTGCAAAGTTAGTTACGGAGACCTGAAGCTTCTGTAGCTGGAGAATAAATCAGGAACATGTTCTACCTCTGTTTGCTTGGTTTACTAAATAAATGGTTTCTTTTGACAGTCTCAGGCAAGTATAGAAGCAGAGCGCCAGCGTGTGAACTCTACAGTGCGCTCGCTACAACAGCAGCTGGAGGAGAACAAGGAGGATGGCAGCCACTGGAGAGCGCAGTTCCAGAGCACCAGGGATGAGCTGCGCAGCACCAAACAAGAGTGAGGCCTTCTGTAATCATTATATTCTGTATGTACATGTGCCGCAAATGCAGCTAGTCAGGTTGTGCGAGAGTGGCCGAGATCGGGAACTCCCAGCATCTTGACCTTCAGCATGGACGCTTTACAGTGGCTGACCCTGCAAGCTGGATATTTTATTAAACATGTAGTACAAAGTTTTTTGCCAAAAAAAAGCTTTCAATATTATTTAACAATTAATATTTGTCTCCTTGAAAGAACTATCCCAAAAACTGCAAAAAATGACAACTTGGCAAATGAAAATAGTCATAATTATCAACTTTTATTTAGCTTATTAAACATCTCTAGCCTTTTTTTCCACCAATTTCAAGCTTGAAATAGTCTTGGTTTTTTTTTGGCAAATATATTTTGCTAATTGTAAGCATTTCTTCTGAGAAAAAAGCTGAATTATTTTCCTGTAGAATAAGAAAATGCTGGTAAAATAATAAATGAGTCTGATTAGGGTTTGGTTTATTATAATAATAATAGGAAATGCTAAATAAAAATGATTCTGTATAAACATTTTCATTTGGTACAATGTCGGTTTTTTCAGTGCAGACGTTATTAACCATAACCTGTAAATTACATTATAAATACTTCGTCATTATTGACTACAGATATGTGAACATACAATGTATTAAAAATCAACTTACCGGTGTTAAGAAGTGCTAAGATGTTTGCTTGAGCTGTTTTCAGCCTTTTTTAATCAGGGGATAAAGTGGAACAGCACCGGGTCTCTTCTGCTGCATGGTAATATTTTGCGTGTGTATGATGTGCCAGGCTTCTCCAGGCTCGTTTAGATAAAGAAGAGTTTGAAGAGGAGCTAAAGGAGCTGCAGGAGAGACTGAACACAATGAAACGGCAGATTCCTGATGTCAAACAAAGTGAAACCATCGACCAGGTACTAATATCGACTTTGGATTTAGAGATAAAACAGTTGCATATTATATATATCAAATATTTATAGAAGTTTGCATTGACATGTCTAAGGCATAGTATAGGGAAATAGTGTTTACTATTATCACTCTCTCACACACACACACACACACACACACACAAGGCTAGTACAGTATAACTTCTCCTTACACAATCTAACCTTCAGTGAACTGGCGCTCACTGGTTGTTATTTGTTTTTCATACAATGAAATGATCACTGAAACTGGAAAAAAGGAGCTGGAACGTAGCCGTGCATCCCTGAAGCAAGCAGAAGCCGAGATAGAGAAACTAAAGCGGGACCTCGACAAGAAGACAATGGAGATTATTTCATTGAAGAAGGCCAATCAGGAACTGGACGCTGAGCAGCAATATGAGATCAACAGGCTGAAAGACCAATCACGGAAAGATAAGGAAGAGCTGGTTAAAGTTCATGAGAAAACCAAGCAGGTATATAGCAATTAAATCCTTAATCACCTCTGTGTGATGTTCATTATCCGTCTATGATGCCCTCACTGTTGCTTCATTCCTCTGGTAGCTCGCCGATCCTGCATTGGTGGAGTCTCTGCATGGGGAAATGCGCGCAGTGCGTGGAGAGGCAGCGCGTCTGCGCAGTCAGCTGCTTTTGGCTGAGGATGATCTACTGAAAGAGAGAGAGCGATTCACCTCATCCCAAACAGAAATGAGCACGGTCTCAAATGAACGAGAGGTACTGGAGGAGGCTAATGCACGGCTCAAAGACAAACTTGCACGTCTGGAGGTGAGTGAGATGATCATAAGATGAGTTCCAAAACAGCTAAGAAATTGATTCGAGATGAAGGCAGTTCTGTGTGAGGATACAGACAATGTCCTTGAGCAACATCTCTCCATGTCCAGTCCACGCTGCAGGAGCAAGTTTCGCAGAACATGGAGGCGGAGCAGGAGCTGCAGTTGGAGAACAGGAAGCTGAGGCAGCAGAAGGAAGAAGCCAAACGCAGCAGCACCAAAATGAGCCAGGAAAGAGTCGACCTGTCCCGAGCACTGGAGGAGCGAGACAGGGAGAGAGACGCTCTCCGCAGGGAAAATGCCGAGCTGAACGAACAAAAGAAACAGCACGAGAAGATAGTGGACAAACTCAACAAAGAGGTATGTATGAATGAGCTAGGGAAGGCTGCGTATGGTGGACACTAGAGTTGGGTATTGTTTGAACTCTGGTTCTGCTTACCTATTCTGGCTCTTATTGATTCCCTCTTTTTATTCCACAGCGGTTTAAAAAAAAAAAAAAGAGGAAAATGTAAACAAGTGCAAAGGAAAATGAATATACAGCGCACAAATTAAGAGACCACTTTTAATGGTGACCAGTAATGGATGAGTAATGAACATAGCAATGAGTAATGAATGCATCATAGTAGATTTTTTTAAAAATACCCTAATTTTGGTTTGGCGGTACAGCTAGTGAGCCACAGGGACTTTCATTTTGAAATCCCCTTTCCCGACCCTGGTGGACATTCGGCTGGATCCTTTGCAGTAGCCTATGACCGAGAAAGCAAGTTTTTTGCTAAAACTTCACAATGTGAAACTTCACAATGTTTCTAGTTTTAAAAATGGTCATATTTGTCCCAGGACCATGTTGTTCCTAAAAAAATTAATCATCTGTTCTGGTATAGTGTAATGTTTAGGGTAACATTAATGTCCTTTCCTGTGCTATATTGTCATACCCCTGGTTTGTGTGTTTTTGCTTATGTAAGAGATGGTAAGACTGGTTTGTTTTTAATTCTGTCAGGTCGAGCAGTTGGCTGCTGATTCGAGTGCCTCTGTGCGCCTGGTACAGTCTCAGTTCGATGAGCAGAAAGAAAAGTGGAAGAAGGAGCAGCAGGACCTGCAGAAGATCAACAAGGAGAAAATCAGTGAGCTGGAAAAAACCCAGATCACTCTGCGGTCTCTCCAGGAGGAGGTGAGGAAGGGCGAGCAAGGATGGGTTTTTTTTCCCCTTTCTTTCTAGAGAGTAAATTTTTCATGGAATCTCAGGTCTTTACCCACTCCAGGTACCCACACGAGCAATGTATATGTTGTGTACATGGTACATATTGCTCCCAGAGTTACCTTTTATTAGCTCTCCAAGTTCTAAATCTGTGCTCAACATCAGCATTAGGTATCCTATATGTAGTCAGATATGTTATTAGGTTATAACTAATGTGGAAAATTGTTTTTAAAATATATTTATATTGCAGTAAAAGTTTTTTTATTATTTTTTATTTTTTAACCCGAGCGTTAAGGAAAGCTGGCTTTTAAGTGCTGGCACATTCTTTCCAACTTCTGTGTACACATCATACATGAACATTGTTCGTGTTCAGAAAGAGTTTCCATTCGTGAATGTAGTGTCCGTTGCTAATAATGAAGCTAAGGAAATATTAGATTTTCCAATTTCATTGTTTAGAATGTAAACTCAAAACAGATATCCACTTATAAGTATTGACCAGAACGTGAGGATTAAGTTGCGTACATGGTCAAATGATCTCAACTCCTAATATTTTCACACTTCCTGCCACTCTATCTAGCCATTCTCCCCCAGCTTTATTTGCCTAATTAGGGCTTTCTGTCTTTTTGCTAACTTGGACCAAGAATGATTTTAGCATATCAAAGACATGCAGTTTCATTAAATCTTAGTGATCTATTTCCAGTTGTCCCGTCAGAAGAAAGAGATGCAGTCGTACTGTGTGGAAAAGGATGATGCCGTTCTGGACAGAGAGATGTTCGTCAACCGCATCAAACATCTGGAGGAAGAGCTGGAGGGTCAACGCAACACGTTCAACGACCGCGCCCGTGACATCCGCAGCATGGAGGCAAGAGTTTCCGAGTGTAGTAGGATTCAAGATCAGCCTTTGCACTCTGATAGCCATTGAATAAAACGGCACACTGCTATTCCTCCTCATTTACTCATCATGGGTCGATCATAGACCGTTTACCACACGACCTCACACATGCTGATGGAGAGAAAGAGCAAACTTGTCCTAAAGTATTGTTAAATATTACGTGCTCAATACTAAATTCCTAATTCGTAAACAAATTATAATTAAATGCTTGAAATAATGAAATGGGCCGAGTGAGTCAGCGTTTAAAACTCATTAGTGAGGTATTAGGTATGGAGCATGTTGATCAGGATTTTTTACCAGGAGTTGCTGCTTTCATTTTTACCTTTGGGGGGACACTAATATAAGTTTAATTCCAACAATTAGACTAACATAATATGCCAATAATGCCAACAACTCAGTTAGTTTTGCCCAGGATTTAGGCTGCAGTATAAAAACTACACAAGTCGTCATTGACAGACATCTGCTTGCTTCCACAATCTGCTATAGTAATGTAAGAATAAAAAAAAAATACATAATGGTCCTTATAAAATGCTTATTGCACCTTATAAAAAATCACGACTGAGGTTCGTGCTCTTTATGCTAAGCCAAAAAAGTCTTGTCATGACCTCGTATTTTTTCAAGCATTTAACTAAAGTATGCTTTGATCTTTTGCTCACAATTCATGTCTTTGTTTGTGTCCGTAGGATAAAGTGAAGCGCTTAGAGATGGAGCTGGATGAGGAAAAGAACAGCGTGGAGCTCCTGACCGACCGAGTAACCAGGAGCCGAGACCAGGTGAGCGCTCCACTGATATCTGCCCACTCAGAGAGCAAGTGCGTTGACGTTGCCCTCCTGACCACAACGGTGTTTGTCTGTGTGTAGATTGAGCAGCTGCGTTCAGAGCTAATGCAGGAAAGATCATCCAAACAAGACTTGGAACTGGACAAAAATTCCCTGGAGAGACAGGTACAGCACATCGGGGATTTTGGCCTTAAATGTGCACTGAACAGCCAAGTTTTTCCCTGTTTCCTGTCATGATGTGATTACACTTCTGGATTGTTGTTGGTTTGGTCCAGCCTAAAGATTCTCTTACCTTCATTTCCTGTCTGTTTCTCCATAGCTAAAGGAGTACAAATCCCGTATAAAAGAGATGGAGGGCCAGTCCCGTAGTTCCACTAATGTTTCTCAGCTAGAGAGCAAACTACAGGATTTGGAGGAGCGGCTACGTAATGAAGAAAGGTACAAAAACAACCTGCATTATGACCGCTAGATCCGTGGTCAGATCTGTAGGTGGGTAGGGATGTCCGTCAGTCTGTGCCCTGCCGTCTCGGGAAACGTCGTCCTGTGTTGTTGCAATTATAAATACGTCTTTAGGCTCCCGAGTGTTTCAAGAGATATCGTGTTTGCCCTGTGGGCTTAGATAGCTATCCATGGCTGGAAGTCCGGGGAGCAAAAATCATATCGTGTTGGTGCCTCGGCGGAAGCATGTGTTAGCCTTCACCCTCCACAGCTCGTAGCTGTTGTGTGATAGGGGAGAGATGACTGGTGGCAGATGACCAAATTGGGGGTGTTCATATCCATATACATCTTTTAGAATATAAAGAACATTTATGGAAATGGACACCGTATTACACATTGTGCTGAAATGGCGAGAACGTGATTGGGCCTAAACAGAAAGAATATCATCTCCGTTATAGATGCAGGATTGTTCTTCATGGGTTTTCACATTCAAACAAGAAATTAATACATCAACTCGTCTTTTAAGAATGAACCGTATCCTGTTGTGTATTTTGCAGAGATAAAACGGCAGCGCTGTCCTCACAGCGCCGCCTGGAGAGGAAGCTGAAAGAGCTGACGTTGACTCTGGACGAGGATAGACACCAGATCACTGAGCAGAGAGACCAGGTCTCGCTCACTCGCTCTCACACACACACACACACACACACACGCGCGTGCACACAAGTGCCACTTATTCTAAGTAGTACACATTTTTCATGGCACTACAGATTTCTATTCCTAACACATTAGTTGTACACATTTTTTTCCTATAGTTGTGCTTATAAGAGTTTTCTGTGTAGCTGGCTCTGCGTGTGAAGGCACTGAAGAGGCAGGTGGATGAGGGAGAGGAAGAGATAGAGCGGTTGGATGTATTGCGGAGGAAAGCAGTAAGAGACACGGAGGAGCAAATGGAACTAAAAGAGGCACTTCAGACTCGAGTCACAGCACTGGAGAATGAACTCAAGTAAGTTTCATCGCTGAGCAACTTAAAATGCTGGGATTTCCTTTATTTCATAGATATGGCCCAAAAAAGCATTTTTTACATTTAAACCAATTTAATAGTCACTGAGAAGGAAATCTGTCAGGTTTTTCCCCCCCGTCCAATAGCACAGTCCGTTATCTCGAGGCCTTTTACCAAGATCGCCTGCTCCTGAGAAGGAAAATTGAAAAGCATACATTCAAAAAGCATGCATTGGCCTCCCAAATTAATTTAAAGTATGAGCCTTATAGTAAATTAAAATCATCTTGTGGACCATAAACCAACTGAACGGTTTAAAAACAAGCTCATCTCTGTTCTGCCACTAGGGGGCAAAATAGAGCAATAAACTAAGGTACTGCCAAAATGCCAAAATTTCTTCATTAGTAAGCTAAAATTGTATCTGTTTTTACCATGTCTTTTTGAAAAAAGAATAAATTTAGGTGTTTTGTACCGAACGGGGGAAAACTTATACGGTCACAGTTCTATTTATTTCCCCATGACGTCAATATTATTTGTAATAATAATAATACTGCCCTAGCGTGTAGTACATATTCAGCCCTGGAGAAGGCAGTGTTTCTCCTGATGTTGGGTGTTTTACATGCCGAAGAGAGACTTGTATTCGGTGACATCAACATTCAGTGCTTTGCTGACATTTGTTGCACTGACGTTCAACTGCAGTCTTACAATGTGGTCAGATTCTCAGTGTTGGTCATAACATTGGCATAAAGCTTGTCTTTCCTGTGTATAAATCCAAAATGGAGTCTCTGAGCTGATTCGTTCTTGCTGAATCCGCAGGCGGAAGATCCAGCAGGCCCGACAGGTATCCGTGGGCTCTCCAGGATTCAGCTCGGACGATGACGACGACAGCCTGTTTGACTCGTCCACCATCACCTCCATCCTCACCGAGGGCAATCTACAGACCAGCTCCTGCTAGGCGGAGATTTGAGGAGAAGTGCACTGTGAGGCGATTTGAGCGAAATGAGCTTTTAGAGTAACGAGGCGTGGCCTCGGAAAATGACGGACACTTTACACAGGTGGGATTAGGGCAAGGTTGATTTTCCCGAATGCCTCTTGGTCTGGAGATTTGCAAAGGCCCTGTTGTAAATACTGGAAGTCGGAGGGAGTAAAATTTGTACGAATCGAACAAGCTTTACGAACACGCACTGCACAAGCATACATACTGTACAAAAACTAGGAGCTGAATATCGAATTTATTTAAGCGCACTTACCTGTATTCCACTTCTACTTTAGTAGAGTCGAGCATAATTGTAATTGAGCTGCGACTTTAAAATGAATCGTTTAGTTATAGTTTAAGTGTTAAGGAAATTTGCAAGGGAGGTGCAGTTATCTTTCAAGATGCTGTTTACGTCTCCTTTAACTTTAAAATCAGTTTTGGGGCACGCTCATGTTTAATTAAGATTTGCATGAATCCTCAAATATTGTTTGAATCTTCAACTAATTTTTTTTTTTAAATATATATATATATATATATATATATATATATATATATCTATATATATAGATATATATATAGATTTTAACCAGATAGCAATTTTAAAATCACCTGGGAACTTTATCTATTCAGGATTAATTAGGAGCAACTGGGTAAAATCGATATTGTATGCGCATGGCTACACCTGTTTTCTGTGCACGTGTCAACTTTCAACACATTAATTAGCGATTCATTTAGAACAAATCAGGGTATCATGTTATATTCAGTGATGCATGCAGCCTTGTAAGTGTCCTTTTGGTTACATTTCCAATTCTGTGGTAATCTTGGTAGCTATAAGGATGCAGTCGTCTCAATATTCAGTGATTCTGACTCCGGTTATATCAAGAGTGCGCATTTGTAGTGGAACTTCACTTCTCCTCTTGCACTTAGAGAGCATACAGCTACTAATGAAAGGCTGGGATCAAACTTTTCGCCATTTCAGATTTAATGAGGTAAAAACACATATACACACACATGCACACACTTAAGGCAGCTCCCTTTCTTATGGTTTTTCCGAGATTTGTGGAACTTCTAACATAACCAGAGGCTGAGTATCATGGCAACGTAAAATCGTTTAAGGGGGATTAGATTGTCACAATCACACAAGCCTAGTTGTAGCTGTACTCGAGCCATACTATGTCTTTATCAACCACAACTTTGGCAAAACATGTGCGCTTGATTCGTGGCTCCGCGTATATGAATAGATGTATGTGTATCTCCGAGAGAACATCTAGGAAGTCGTTCATGTCGATAGATAGCTCTGCCTGACGTCTTTGGTCTTCGTGTCTTCGAGTGAGAGAACGCCTAGGTGAAGGCTATAGATATCCCAGTCACCAAGTTACAGGTATAAGCTTATCTGCTGTGATTCCGCTGAGATTTGTAGATTTCACAAACCCTAAATGTAAGATTAATACACGGAGGACTCGAGTGTGCTGGACGTTTCCATAGCTAATACGCTGAGGATTATTTTTAGATGATGGCTATATTGTAAAACAGCCTCACAATAATGGATAGTAGTGCAGCATAGTATGAGCTGGAGTAGTGGAAAAAAACCACATTTATGAATTCTCAGTTCACTCACATTTACTGAAAGAGAAGAATAACGTGTATATGTCGAGGGTACTAAAGTACACTACTGGAATTATAATGCGTGAGAAACAACAAATGCACAACATTTGTTGCTAAATGGAGCACTTTATACACAGCATTGAATACCGACATGGTTTCCACAGTCACATCTTATCTGACTTGCTCGTGAAACGAAGCACAAGCAGCGAAGCTATTTTTGATACATGTGATCAGTGTCTTGTCACGAGTGGTTTAGTATCTGCACCCTTTAGTTTGAGAGCGTGTTAGTGAATGTTTCCAATATGTGCAGTGGTACGAGTGTATCACACACACACACACACACACACCGTTATCCAAAATTTGACCTATGCATTCCAGCCAATGTTTCTTTGTAAAACTGAATCACTTGCATCCCATTTCATTACATCATTTTATTAGATCTGCAGCAAAGAACAAAAAATTGTATGTAATTATGTATTTTTGTAGAAATAGTGTCTTATTCCACTTGACCAATCGTTGATGAAATCGAGTAAAAGCGTTTAATGATGAACGAGATAACTGATCTCTTCGTGTACAGTCTTGTTGCTGAAACATGTAATAGTACAGCCCGGTGTTTTTAAATGTCCATTCAATGACTTTGTATTTTTACATCTATTTTTATGAAAAATAAATAAAACACAAGCACACGTGCCTGTTTTTTATTTCTACATTTATTTTAGAAGTACTTACAGTATGTAGAAACTTACCACAAACCCCATTTCCAGAAAAGTTTGAAAATGCAGTGAACACAAATATCTGTGATTTTGTTCATTCACATGAACCTTTATTTAACTGACAAAGCACAAAGATTTTCAATAGATTTATCGACCAACTTGATTGTATTTTGTAAGTATACGCAAATTTAGAATTTGATGGCTGCAACACGCTCAACAAAAATTGGGACGGAGTTAAAATAAGATTGAAAAGTGCACAGAATATTCAAGTGACACCAGTTCGGAAGGAAGACTCCACATTGAGCAGGCTGATTGGTAGCAGGTGAGGTATCATGACTGGGTGTAGAAGTAGCAAAGGCTCAGTCTTTGCATGCAAGGTTGGGATGTGGCTCACGTCTGTGTGCCAAACATTCGTACGAATCAGTTAGTCAGATCAAAAAGAACATTTCACAACTCAAGATTGCAGATAATTTAGGTCTTTCAACATCCACAGGTAGGTGATATTGTGAAAAGATTCTGCTAATACGGAGACTTCTCGGTGTGTAAAGGGTAGGGCCGGAAACCACCGCTGAATGTGCGTTCTGTTGAATCTTCGAGCCCTCAGGCGAACCTGTTTAAGAATCCGTCGTGCTACTGTGACAAATATAGCCACCTGGGCTTGTGAGTACTCCGGAAAACCATTGTCGCTTAACACGTATCCAGAAACGCAACTTGAAACTCTATAACACAGGAGGAAGCCTCGATGCAGGAACGCCGGCGAGGTCTCTGGGCCCGTGCTGATTTCAGATGGACCGAAAGACTGTGGAATCTTCTGTTGTGATCAGATGAGTCCACATTTCAGCTTGTTTCTGGGGGAAAAGGGCCATCGAATTCTCCATGCCAAAGATGAAGATTATCAGCGAAAGGTGCAAAAGCCAGCATCTGGGATGGTATGGGGCCGCATGCGTGTATGTGAAGGGACCTTTGTCTCTGAGGCGTGCATTAGATTTTAGAGACGCATGTTGCCATCAAGGTGGCAACCCTGAACATCCGGCAAGACGATGCCGGACCACATTCTGCATGGGCTACAACACCGTGGCTTCATAGACACTGTGTGTGTGCACATGCGTGCGTGCGTGCATGCTCGACTGACCATGACCAGAGTCGGACAATGGACTATCGAGTCCAAAATGATACAAAAGTGTCAATCAAACTAAGGAAAAACTAATGACAAATCTTTTGTACTTTTGTCAGTATAATGAATCACACATTTTTTTGTTTTTATTGCATTTTAGAAAATATCTCAAGTTTTGGGCTTTGTATAAATTCAGTGCGCCATCAAAATATAAATTTGCTATATTTAAGGACTTATTTTGTGGACACTGAGATCATGTTGGGCGATAAAGAGCAAAAGTGAAGGGCGACACACAGGTATGTCATGGTTATGAGCTTATAAATGAGCTGATGTGAAACTTGGCCTTGATTGTTGTTTCAGTGATTATTGCATATGATTAATACAGAATCCGGGGATAACTTTTGGTCTGAAGGCGAGTTTGTAAAAGGCTTATCTCATCAGTAATGTGTGCGTCATCGGTCAGACATGCCATGCTGTCTGAGTGTTGGTGTTTTATCCTTTATCCTTACTGAGGCTTAATGTGATATCTTGGACAAGAAAAGTGGAGTCCATGCTAGGTAATCTATTATTTTAAAAGGCGGAAGATGTAGAATAGTAGTCCCTGAGTGTAACAGTAGACTGGAGTTATAGAAACCTGACACAGAATCATCCATGTTAATAATTAATAGAGAGAAGAAGACCATAGTGTGGAATGACTGTGGTTTTTTTTTGCACTTTGGCCCATTCAGTATTTCAGTATCTCTGCTATTCAGTATTATTTTTATGTACACTACATGGCCACAAGTATGTAGACACCTAAACTGTTGCCAAAATTTAGAAGCACACCATTGTGTAGAATGTCTTTGTATGCTGTCGCATTACAGTTTCCTTCACTGGAACTAAAGGGCTGTCTAAATGACAACGCACAAAGTCAGCTCCATGAAGGTTTGGCAAGGTTGGAGTGCAAGAACTTGAGTGTCCTGCACAGAGCCCTCTGACCTCAACCTGACTGCATGTCTTTGGGATGAATTTGAACAGCCGACTGCACTCCAGGCCTCTTCACCTGACCTCACGAATGCTCTTGTGGTGGAATGAGCAGAAAATCCCCACAGCCGTGCTTCAGAACCGAACAGTGGAAGTTATTAATACAGCAAAGGTGGACTAAATTTTGAAGGGGATGCCCGAAAAAGCATAAAGTGTGACCATATGGTGTATATCGGTGTATACTCTTAGAGAAAAAAAAATCTTTTGGATTCTTAAACGCTTCGTGAAGTGGTTCTACTGAAGGTTTCTAGGTAGAACTTTCAAAGGTTCTCCCAGAGGGACAAAACCGAAGAAGAACTCGGTGTTTAAAAAAACAAACATAAGATCATATCTATGATTTTTAACTGCAGTTCAGTGTTTGATGTAAAGCTCTGTTATGGCTTGGAACTGACAAAACTGATTGTGGAACTGATTGCTTTCAAAGCTACATGGCACAAAGCTAAGCTCTGCTGCCTCGCCTAAAGACATTTCATAAACTTACATTTTATACTCTATAGTCATGTGTGTGTAAACTCGGATTACTTCATGCTCGTTCCCCGTGGCGTTTTATTAACATGCTTCATTTTGTGTTGCATCACTTAAACGGTCCTTTCATCAGTGTGTAAATGAGCTCACACACTCGCTGTCTTTAAAGCCTGTCCTGGATTATGTGACTAATATCCCCAAATCTGAAGCAGAGACAGGTATTAAAAAGTCTGCGAATCCTGACAGCTGCCAGATGTGCTGCTGCACAGAGCATGTTCATACCTGTCTGGCTTGCCATCAGTTGCGTGTGTATGCAGAGTGAGTTGTGTTGTGGGTATTATTGGGAACTGAAGCCACAACAGCTCTGGGGATCTGGAAAAACCAAACTGACAAGATCAGCGGAAATACCTGCTGTCTGTGTGCACTGTGATAACTTGTTTCCAGGGAAAAATAAAAGAAAAACACTGATGTGGTATATTTCAGTGGTGTCAGAGATGTATTTATTTACAGTGGGGCTTGAAAGTTTGTGAACCCTTTCGATTTTTCTACATGTCTGCACAGATATGACCTGAACATCAGATTTTCACACAAGTCCTAAAAGCAGATAAAGAGAAGCAAATGAGACAAAAATATAGTATACTTGGTCATTTATGAGGTGTCCTTGAAAAGTGTCTATAAATAAAATGCATTATAATTTATTAAGGAAAATGATCCAATATTACGTGTGTGTGAGTGGCGAAAGTATGTGAACTTCTAGGATTAGCGGTTAATTTGAAGGTGAAATTAGAGGTCTGGGAAATATCAATGAAGAGTTGAGTGGATGCCCTGTTTTATTTTAAAGAATTAAAGTATGATCTTCACAACACATGTTTGTGGAATTGTATCAAAGGAGATTTCTAGGATCTTCTGAGATACTTATCGGGCTGGAAAAGGTAACAAAACGGTCTCTAAAGAGTTTGGACTCCATTCAGAGAGATTGTATACAATTGGAGGAAATTCCAGTCCATCGTGACCCTCCTCAGGAGCAGTGGACCATCAAAGATCACTCCAAGAGCAAGGTGTGTAAGTGAGTGATGTAGCAGGAGATAGATTTATACATGCTACATGCTTCAGCACTCTGCAGTCCACTCTGTAAACCCCCAGTCCTCCATCACGACCGTAAAACAAAAAGGACATATGATACTGACCTACACATGTAAGGAAATAGATATATATTTTTTTAAATCCATAAAATACCATTACACATATTCAAGGCCATAATAAAGGTCTGAAACAATTTAATTTTCAAACATTTTTCAAGACCTGACAATCCTTGGTGTAGTCTAGTAGTTCTTACTCGTGAGCTCGTGATTACGACATGAGAAGCTTGGCATTCAAGTGGCGTCGTCATGAGAGCCCCGCTGAAAACTTCTATTCACAAACCTGCGAGTACCACGAGAGGGGTAGTTCTTATGGACCTTTCTCATGAAACATGGTAAACATGACACCATTTGAAGTCATAAGTGCTTTTAATTTTGATGTACTGTAAAAGGTTTTATTTATATTATGTCAGCTAAAAGTAAACTTAATTTTTCATGTTCAGTTAGTCATATTCAACTAGGAAATTGCTCAGAAAGCTACCTAGCCAAATACGTATACGTAATAACCGTAAACTCTGTTATTTGCTAGCACTAGCTTGCTAGTTAATGTTAGCTACCTACTGTAACTGGATCTTTAACTTGTAGCTCTTGTGTAGTGATGCTGCATGTGATGGAGTTGTGGGAAAGTTCCTCCCATAAACTATTAATTTGACAAATGTACTCTGCCTCTGATGCAGGGCTGCTTTCAGAGCGATCTTGATTGGAGATTTTGCACATGACCCGTAAGCATTCAAGCCCACAGCATAATACTGTAATGAAGATGGCGAGGGATGCCAAGTATTCACAGTTTAGATTTTCACACTTTTCTTGCTGTTTTGCTGTTTTTTGGTTTCAAAACCAACTCTCAGACGCCACCTGAGAAAACTGTTGGAAAGAGCACATGAATTGCAGCTCCTGAATATCACCAAGTGTTGCTAAAATTATAATCAGTATTGCATGTCATGGTCAGATCAGATCAAAACCATCAAAAAATGTTTGTCTACTGAGAAGCATCAGAATGGAAAAGTGTCATTGTGATGTCGTAGATCGAGCCGAACAATCAGTAACGCAATCTGACACAAACAGGAAATACTACATTCATGATATTGACACATAGCAAGAGGTCAACAAATTTTTCATTTTGACATATTTACTTAGAGCAAATGGGAAAAAGAAAGTATGCCCTGCTTCAATTCTACGTTTGTATTTATCATGGCCTATATAATAATTGTGTGGCCTTCATCAGCTTCTATAAACAAACAGTCAGTAACCTAAACTAATTACCACAATTTTCTATTCTCAACTGTTGTTAGACTAGTCAAATGTTGACACACACACACACACACACACCCCTAATCTTTATGTTGGACTTTAAAAACAATTTGGAGAACAAGGAAGTAGTACTTGTGGCTCGTCACTTCAGCAGCTTTTTAAAATTCAAAGAGTGAATGAATTGTGCAGAATAAAATAATCCTGAAGCTCTTTCATATGAATTGATATTGATATAAGGTTCAGAGAAAGGTTTTGTGTGGTGGATTGTTATATACACACAAATCTAGTAAATGGTCCTGAATACAGTACAAATGAAATGTATTTCTGATTCCTGACAGTGAAAACGCTTATAAAACAGGTTCTTCAAGAGTTCTTTGGCTGGTTTAGGATTCGTAGCTTCCTAACGAGCTTCTGCACATGACAGGGAAACGCTCTAGCGTAATTCCCACTTCATTCTTGACATTCTGGGTGCCATGAGGTGGATGTTCATGTGAGGCTCTAATGATTTTTCCTAGTAGAGCAGTGAATGCTGTAAAACAGGTGTGACTATTGCATGGAAAGGAGTGCCACGTTCAATGATCATTAAAGACAAATATGGTCTTTATTTATTCTGATGTAGAGAAGAGGTGGAAAGCAAATTACTAAATAACTAGATACTAAAATACTTTAAAAGTAACACTTTGCAGGAATCACATTGGGTCATCACATGACGTGAATTGTTTTTTCTTTTAACGTGCTTACTATGCACTATGTGCATGTGTTTTTAGACATTATTCATTCACGTCCATGTGTTTATTTTATTTTTTTTATCATTTTAGATGGTTTCATATTTTAAGTCTGAAATTTCCTCACATCAATAATTCTTTCATGTATTGTTCAGGTGATGTTACATCAAAACTATATGAAATATATACCAGTTTTTTTCATAAGTCAGGTATATCTAATTATTATATATTGTTGTGTAAAGAGTTGTGCTTTAAAACTGTGTGAGCGAGTACAGAGTTTTGGACTATGAAAGCAGCTTTGTTGAGTTTTTGGATTTGATCTTAACAATTTTCTTTGGGACACAGCCTGCCAGACATGCAGAAATGTTCTCACGTTACTAAGCTTGAAGGTTTTAAGCTATAAAGTTGTTACAGTCAATGCTAATGAAAACAGACAGCAAGGCTTATACAGGTATTCTCAGTCTTACTAGTGTTTGTTACAAATCTGGCTGCAGTTTTGAACAAGTCAAAGCCTGCCTATTACATTTTTAGGTTCTTAAGTAGACTAAAAGTTACAGCAATTACAAAGACAAAATAAAATAAAATATGAGTCAACGTATTAGTGTCTAGCGCCGTAAGCGCAAAAGGCAGTGTGGCATTCTGAATGTCACACAAAAAAGAATATGCATTTTTATCCCTTTTTAAAACAGATTATTTTATACTCTGAACCATTGCTATTGTTATTGTCAGTCACACACACAAAAAAAAAATCATAAGATTGATGATGTTGTTTTGATGTTGCAAAACAGGAAATGTTGAAAAGCAGGAATGACTTTTTACAAATAACTTTCATTCCAATCCCTTTCATTAAAATGTGGGAGAGTATCAAGTGTAATGATGTGTGAGGTGTGTGAAGGAGTGGCGGTGCATGTGGAAAAAATGTTCGTGTGTGTATGCTCTTTGTTTTGGTAACATTTACTAGTGCTATTTTCAAGCTAATTTTAATTGTATTAGCCAGAATACATTGTTTAGATCCACTTCTGCATTTAGCTGATGATTATGTGTCGTTACGTAGGGCAGAATACAAACATGAGCTGACTTTACAAAAGTATTTTACAATTAAGATCATGTTAACTAGTTGAGAGAGTACTGTGTATAATAATATAACTGAGCTCTGAGCTGTGAAAGTTTCAGCGGTTAAAGAATATTTTCTGGGTTTGAACTCACACCATTCTATATACAGAACATCAGCTGCTGAAGATCTTACTCTGTGCATTGCTTTATGTCTGAAATACCAGCAAAAGTCCACACATATAAGAATGTTTTAAGTATTGTGAGCTGTGTGAGTTGACAACTAATTAATTAAGTAAGTCATAAAGTAAATATTAAACTAAATAATTAGTTTACTATTATAAGTAAGTAGTAAACTAAATAATTAATTAAGCTTAAGCGTTAATAGCTGGGAGATACTGGGAGAAAGTCAGTATCATGTAGGGACATCGGTATTTAAAGCAGGGCCACATTCCCAAATAATAGCTGTGTGACTTGGAGTTTCGAAAGGAGCGCACATATTTGAGATTTCCACACCCATATTTCCAGATAGTCTGTGGGCTCCTGAGGCTTTCATAGTTTGCATCAGGCGTGGCCTTCAGCTTAAACATGACACACATGGTTGTCCCGCACATGCAATAACAAAAACTGTAATCAAGAATGTTGTCACATTGAGTCTATTTTAGTGTTTCAGGCACACGTGACAGGCTTATACAGGCATAGCAGCACTAGCAATTGTCTTATTGAGCACATGCAATAGTAGTTAGACGAGTAGTTAAATAGTTGTAAATATACTGCATATTACTACTGTAATAAACATATGCAGTGTATGCGTGTATTCTGAATATATTAAAACTCCACGAGCTTCACAAGTAGGCATAAGTTAGTACTGAGTCTTCTGCAACAAATTGAGTCTTCTGCAACAAATTTGTGTCATTTCTGGTATTTCACTTCAGTTTTGCTCTACTTTCCATACAAAGCCAAATATGCTGTAATATGCCAACAAAGCCAATAATACGCTGTTGAAAACCTGTACTCTGAACTGAAGAGGGTATTTCACATGCTCAATATAAAATATAAATGAGCTTAAACTGTTAAATCCCAAAGTAGTACAGTGGTTAGCACTGCCGCCTCACAGCAAGAGGTTCTGGGTTCAAACCTGCCGTCTGACTGAAGCCTATCCGTGTGGAGTTACCATGCTCTCTCTCTGCTTGCCTGCCTGCCTGCCTGCCTGAGTTTCTTCTGGGTGCTCCGGTTTCCTCCCAAAGCCATGCAAAGTAGGTTAACTGGCTACTCTAAATTGCCCGTAGGTGTGAGTGTTAGCTCTGTGATACATTGCAGACCTAACCAGGGTGTACCCCATCTCTCGCCTGAAATCAGCTGGGATTGGCTCCAACTTCCCTGCAACCATTAACGGATAAGCAGTATAGATAATGGATGGATGGATGTTAGATCCCTTCAAGTGTAGATATTACAGTAATAGTCTCAGTGTTATCTCTTGTTATCTCGGGGACAGTGCTGTTATTCTCTTTATTAGGCTAATTGCACATTTTTCTTGAAAAATGTGGCTTGCAGAAGAAAAGACCCAATGGTTATATTTGGCAAAAAATATATAGTTTCATGATAAAACTAGACTCGTCCATTATACTCATTCCATTAAAACTAGGCATACCATTATATTTTGTACCTTTAATATATATCTTTCACTTGGAAATGTGGATATATTGTAAGTTAAAAAAAAAAAGAAAAAGATTTACTGCACATAAATGGACAATATAGTATTTAGGTTAAAACTTTAAAAGCACACTACATGAAGGTATTAAAATGTGTACGCCCAAGGGCTCTAGCGACAAGCAAACGTACATGTTATTACCATTTCCCCCCCAAACATGTTACTAATTTACTTATTTGCATAAAGAGTGCCAATACTTTTGTAGTACCGTGGTATGTCCAAGTTATCAGAGAACAAGGCGGTTTTTGAATTGCACCTATGGGGATCCGCGTGCGCTCTGTCGGAATGGGCGGAGCCTCTGCATCTGCACAGGTGTGGATGCTACTCAGTGGATCCCGCGTGCGTTTCTAGGCGTCTCGCGCGCAGCTTCAGTGACGCTCCGAAACCGTGTTGGAGGAGAGGCGGGGAAAGGGGCGGGGCCAAAGCAGTTATCAAAGCGGTGTACTGCGCGCGCCCAGTACACATAACAGCGTCTGCGTTTTGCTGGACGGCGAAGGCTTCTAGGCAAATTTGTCAGTCTGTCTATTTATTTATTTATTTATTTATTTCGTTTACAAAAAAAAACAAACTTCACAATGACAATGAGCAGCACTCGGAGCATATGCATGTTCTCGGATATCCGGCCAGGAGACAGAGCGGTGAGTAGCCTTGAATAAAGTTCAGTACATTAGAGATAACAGAAGTGGGAACAAACTCGGTTATTTTCAGTGGTCAGAGTTTACTGGCAGTCTAACGGACAAAACAGTCACT
>JAQMYM010000033.1:5735835-5745897 GCA_030014255.1 Parauchenoglanis ngamensis
GCTGCCTTCACTACTTGGAACTACACACTCAGAGCCCACACCCTGATGACGTACACACACACACACACACACACACACGTCTCTTCCTCTTCTGGTTTCTTCCTTCTCATTCTGATTCTATAAATATCCCCAGGGAAAGTTTGTTGGTCTCCAGAAAAAGTGTGACTACTTTATGGTTTCACTGTAGTGTGTTGTATAAGCTAGTCTAACAGTTCAAACTTTATATATAGAAGTGTGGCATAACTGATATGCAAGCACCTCCACAAGTGAAGTCAGGAGCACTCCAGTGCTAACTCTCTGTCTCTCTCTTTCAGGAGTTTGTGGATGAGCAGGAGCGAGAAAGGATGAGGGAAGTCAGCAAGCGACTGTATTCACAGCTTCAGGAGGCAGAGAAGAGACACCAAGAGGAGAAGGAGAAATTACAGGTGAGCCTCCTGTCTAGGTCACGCCTTCTTTCTTTTCTCTACGTAGTATTTTGTTATTTATCCAAATGTAGCCATTAAAGCTGTAGGAACACGCTGCATTGTAACGGACACATTCCTGAGGAACCTGTATGATCTGAAAAGGGGTTTACTTCGTTCCTTTAACCCATGGCACAGAGGGTGGAGTTAGTCACCCACAGGGGTGTGTTGCTGGGACCAGTCCAGCTCCTTGTACCTTGCATCACAAGAACTGAATGATGGCTAATTTTTTACCAATGAAGTAATGTTTTCTGTGCTAATGTTAGCTTCACAAACAGATACTCCGCGTCATACAGGTCACGTCAGAGTGATCCTACACAAATATTTAGCATGATATATATGTTTTAGGTTCTTCAATCGTACATCTCCGCTCGCTTACTCCAGTTGTAAACATTAAATGTTTAAATAATTTATGTGTATTCAGGGTAATCGAGTCATTGTATCTATGAACAAGTGTTAAGCGAGTATTCTCAAGAGGGTGTGGTGATATTGCAGAATAAAGAGCACCACCAAACACAAACCAACTATTTACTTGTGCAATTGTGTACGTCTCCCGAGATACATACTGTTACATACTGTGCATATATACACACGCACGGGTTTCTGTCACCCTTCATTGCGTCCTCTTTGTATTTACTTTTTAACATTTCTTATCTGAGTGCTAATTTTTAGTTTTCTTATGCACAAATTTAACATTCACATAAAAAATTCTGCTTTAAGGACACCCCACGTTCTCTCTGCCTCTCCAGTCTTGTCAGTCCTCGGAGCTTATCGTTTCTTTGTCCTCCCTCAGGCCGAGGCAGGTCAGTACAAAATGCAGCTGTCTGAGCAGAGCAGTCAACTGAAGGAAGCTCAGCTTAATGCACAGCAGCAGGACCAGCGCGTCAGAGAGCTCCAGCGGCTGATGGGCAACATGGAGCAGGAGAGCTCGTCCCTCAGGGACGAGTTAATGACCAGGGAGTCGGAGCTGCTGCAGCTGCGGGAGCTGAAAGAGGAGGGGCAAGCAAACAGGGGGAGGTGGGTAAACCACAAGCACTTATAAGTGAACGTCAGGTGGCTTGGTTCAGCAGGTGGTGCTAGGAAACAAATGTCCATTGATTAGTCTAGTTCAGCAGAGCAAATTCTAGCCATTGGCACAAGGTGTTGGTCGAGCTGTTAAGTCTTGGCTAGCGACTATAATGTTGCAAGTTCAAGAAACATTAATTGGCTCAGCCCTTGAGCATCATCAGTTCTTACATATTCCTTGATTGGATCTTGCCTCGGATTGGATTGCCAATAAATGTAAAAAACAACAACAAATCAAAAACGACTACTCCTGACATCCCCTAGTGAATATAGAACAAAAACGACATGTCTAGAAAACCTTCCTGAGAACTTTTTTTTTTTTTTTTTTTACATCTACATGTTCTCGTTCTATAAGGCCACCAGTCAAGGTTCGATGTTTTAGGTTTGAGGTCTGTGGTAGCTCAGTGGTTAAGACGTTGGCCTAGTGATCAGAAGGTCGTGAGTTCAAATCCCAACACCGCCAAACTGCCTCTGCTGGGCCCTTGAGCAAGGCCCTTAACCTTCACTGCCCACTTGTATAAAATAAGATGTATGTAAGTCGCTCTGGATAAGGGTGTCTGCCAAATGATGTAAATGTTTTCTTAGTTTAAGATGAATTAAACGCCACGGTGCCTTGTGTAGGTTGGAGGAGTTGGAGAAGGAGAATGCCATCCTTAAAGAGAAGATACACCACCTTGATGATATGCTCAAGAGCCAGCAGAGGAAACTCAGACATATGATTGAACAGGTACAAAATGACACCTGGATGAATGGCATCTTAGTTTAGACATTTTTATAAAAAAAACAAACAAACAGTCATACGCTTTCCCTCGTACAGCTGCAGAACTCGCGAATGGTGATCCAGGAGAGGGACCGTACCATCAAAGAACTGCAGGAGAAAGTTGCTTTCCTTGAAGCAGAGGTCAGCACACACAAACATACTGTATATATATATATGCACGGACTTTGTGGAAAATTTTCATTGTGTATTCATCCTATGGATCAATCACCTGTTTGTACAGAACAGAGAGCTGCGCGATCAAATGGACTATTTCCTGAATGGTGAAAGGGCAAATTCTGGCCTGTTTTCAGATTCCAGTGCTCAAATTGTGTACAGGTAACGCACACGCGCGCACACACACAAAGAAATGACTTTGACACAACTAAAACGCATACTAACAGCATCTTGTCTTTCTCTCTTCCATAGTAAGCCTCTGAAACCATCCACACAAAGTAACAAGAACCTGCCATTCATTAAAGTCATAGAGATCAAGTCATGAACAGCGATATGACCGTGTTGTAACAACATTATAATGACCCGTATCCGAATGCAGCAGGCCGACAGGCGGCGCCGTACACTCAAGCACAACAGCCTGTAATGCCACACAGTGTCTCATGCTAAGAACCACAGCGACATGATGCCCTTGCTATCTAACTTACTGACTACGGATGTACGCGAGTGCAGCGCAACACAGTATGCATTGTCAAATTTGGATGTAATGAATTTCAGTTATATATTGATGTAAATAGTCTAGGTGTAGGTTTCAACATATCAGAATGTGTCTGTGAGCATGCATATATCGACTTGAACTCAGATGAAGTATGAGGTTAGAGGTGTTAAATACCTGTAGAGTAGCTTTTAAGGGCAACAAAGCAGAACTGAGTAAAGAGAGGGAGTGAATGGTGTGGTATTGCTTTCAGGCTGGCCTCTGAACACAACCCTGCCCCTTTGGGAATAAACAGACAGAGGGGAACTTTGTGGCCCTTTCACTTTCTCTCACTCTTTCTATTCGGCTTGAAGTTGAAATACTTAATATCTGACTGTTTTAGTTAGTAAACAGATCTTATGATGCGTTAAAAAAGTTCTTACACCTAACAGATTTGTGTAAAGATATGGAGAGGGAGCTTTACCGGCTGCTTGGTCTCAATGAAGGAACTGTAAAATACCTGTATGGTTTTGATTCCCGCGTGCGACTGTGTGCCCAGACAAGGTGTTGAAAATACTCCAACAAAGGCCGCGATATTTTTAATGGCGCTACTCAGAAGAGAAATCAAAGATGAAGTAGGAAGTGGAAACCTGTTTAATTTGCTATGGAAACCCAAACCACACCAGTTGTTTTGTTCTGTTGAGAGGGAGTGAGCAGCTGTCGTATTGAGTTTCAGCCTTTAGTTTGAGATCTTTTGTGGGCACTAAACCTGTATTACACCCTTACTGTAGGTCCATTAGGAAACTACTACAGTAAAACGTTAACCTACTTGTAGCTTGTCATGACCTCCACCGTCCTGAAATATTTGACTGTTTCAATTAAACACTTCAATTTTTAGGTAAAATATGAAACACCTATATTTTAAAAAACGTTTTAGAGTAAAATAAGTCTATGAAGCAACAACTCTCGCTCCTTGGATGAGTTAAAGAAGAATCATAGTAATTTCATGTATATAAAAACAAATTTATTGGACTCGTTGAAAAAAAAAAAGCATTTCACTGATGTTTTATTCATCACCCGGTTTTGTAAATATTTTCCTTAAGAAGCTTCTCGATTCCTGCTCCTTGTATATTTAGTTTCTGTAACTTTGCACTTCATCGTCTGCTCTTTATTTAATATAAAAGCTATTTTTGTAGTGAAACATGAGTGGTTTTAGAATTGTTGTATTGAATACCATGCATATTTATGCAAGACGAAGTTTTAATAAAGTGATTTAAAATATTGTTGTGATATTTCATGTTTTACAGTACTGTGGTTGAGCTTTTGGCCTTTGGTTCATCTAGTTTAGATTTATGGTGCCATCATGTTTCTGTAAATGGTTCATGAATTACAGCAGTCAACCTGAGAGGCAATGTATTTGTACTATATCTGTATATTAAGGAGTTTTTGTGTCGCTATCTAATTCTAGCTAATCTAGAATTTAGAGTATTCCCAAATAACAGTAATAAATATGGATAGCCTGTGCAGTTCCTCATTCAGATCACTCTCAGACTGGGAAGACGGACTTTGCACACTTTGAGAAGTGTTTTAACAAGCATTACAATGGAGCAGGTCACCATAATCATTCTCCTTTTCAGTGTGTTTGTATATTTGCTTGTGTTGCTGTTGTTTTGCACATGGATGCGATGGAGAACCCAAAAAGCGCCTAAATCACAGCCACTAGCGACTTCCGCTTCAGTGTGATCGTGAACTGCAACTTCTTATTACAAATTGTTTGACGGCATTTCAAAACAGTTCAGTACACTTATTGGTTCAGTCACTTCCTGAACTTCGCTGACAAACACTGCCACCCAGTGGTTAAGAACAATTCCTTGCTTGTTGAAAAGGGATGTGTTGCACCATTGAACATGAAGCAAATACAAACACAGTTGATTAAGAACGCCATACTACTACTGGGCAGGACCTCTTTTTGCTCGTGGCATGGATTACACAAGGTTTTGAAAATATTCCTCCGTGTTCATGTTGACTGCATTACATGCTTGCTGCAGATCTGTCTTCATGGTGTGACTCTTGTTCTACAACTGATAACTGTGGACACCGCTGAAAACTCATTTTCACAGAACCAGTTGAGACGACTTGTGGTTCGTGACATTTCCAATTTTCATGCTGGAAGTAGCGAATATAATATAGGTCAACCGTCGCCATAAAGGGATGCACATGGTCAGCAACAATGCTCAGACAGGCTGTGGCATTCAGACAATTCTCAATTGCTATTAACCAGCCCAATGTGTGCCAAGAAAAAAATGCCCATGCTATCAAAAAGCACTCATGAATGCATGCAGTAATTTGTATAGATCAGTTTTTCCTCTTTTAGCAAAAGCACAATAAATCTTGATATTGTGTCAAGACATTAACTCATCCATATTGTGATATAAAATTTCGTCCATATCACCCAGCCCTATCCCACACCATTACACCACCAACAACTGTTGACACGAGGCAGGTTGGCTTGATAGATTCATGCTGTTGATCTTTCCAGTCATCAGCTGTCCAGTTTCAGTCGCCTCAAGCTCCTGTTCTTGGCTGGCAGGAGTTCTTCTGGGTTCTTCTGCTGTTCTGGCCTCTCCACTGCAAGCTCCACCTCAGCCTGGCCGTTCTCCTCTGCCCTCTATAACCAACTGCTTTACTGTTTTACATCCACAGAAATGCTGCTCAGTGAACGTTTCATTGTTTCGCACATCATTCTGTGTAAACCCTAGAGACTAGCTCAACAAATATGTCACATTTTGTCCTCGTTCGGATGTTTGATGTGAGCTTCAGCTGAAGCTCTTCACCTGGATGAACAAAAATAATTCATTACGCACTCCTAACTCACCTCAAAAAATATTGCATGGTTAAGTACAGGTTTCATTAAAGAGTAGAATGAGTTGAGTTTGAACCTAAAAATTAAATATACAAATCAAATCAAACCATTTTATCCATTCAAATCTACTTACATCATCTTTAAACGATCAAACTCTGAAAGAAACACTTACCCAAGTCTGATGCTTGTGTGATAGACCCTGCTCCCGGCTTACTGTTACACCTTACCGTTTTAAGACATGTAACATCTTTTTGTTTGTTTTTAGAAATGACAGTATGCAATACAGTATCCAAAACCACAGACATCCAGAAGTACAACTTTGTTTGAGGAGTGCGTGAGAACATTTAGCAAACGTCTCTCATTAGCTTCACAGTTCCAGGACAAAACTAATGGCATGAAACTTGAACACCCAACACGGAGTACATTTGCGGAAACAAACATTGCGTATATTTTTGTCGCCAAATCATTACTTTAACTAGTGATGTAACAAAAAAAAAAAAACACCACACAAGTTTTAGTTCTGATTGACAGGATTTATGGTTTAAATCACATATGAACAGACCTTAAATGCATAGCAGATCTAACTCCAAATCCACTACAATTCTAACAATTCCTCCTGTACACACACTGCAAAAAAGTGCACTTAAAAGGACTTCACATATGTACAAGCATTTGTCCCATCGTCTAGATCTAACGTATTATACAAATGTAATAACAGACGCTACAGTACTGTACTGACTGCTTGAGAGAATTACATAAATTAAGCATCATAAAGCCTCTTTCGAATCCTGTTATTTGTAGCCGAAAGCTTCACCACGTGTTATACGGTATGTCACAGTAGTTTTTCGCTCAGGTTTTCTAATCTGTTTGTGTATTCTCTAGCTCTGAAAGAAGGAATGCCGAGAAACAGCGGCAGTGACTTTACCTCAGTGTGCACCACTGACAGCATTTGAACCAATAAATCCAGTCATACCTTATCCCTATTAACCCCCGCTACCTTTCAAACTGTATCACCAAGGACGGGCTTTCGGCTCGTCACTGTTGCGCAAACGCACCGACCAGCCTCCTTTGCCGTGTCACAGATTGTCCTGTGCTTTGTGCCAGTTCCTCTTTATTCTGTAAGTCACTGAGGTTAAAACGACCCCCGATTCAGTCTTTAATGCTCATTCTCCTCTCCACACTGCAGTACAAGGTCAGCGGAGTCCTCTCACTACACCAAGGCCAGTCCATTGTCAATGTCAGGCCTACTGCTGACATTGGACAAGCTGGACAAGCTGGACAAGCCCAGGTTCCTATAACGTGCTCTCCAGTGTATTATAGTTGTCCTTGAAGTTCTTGAGCTCTAGGAAGTGTTTGGGTCTCTTGCTGCGCTGGCCTGAGGAGGGCAGGTACGTCACCTGGATGGTGGAGGCTGAGGACGGGCCGGGCGAGCTGGTCAGGTCTTTAGCTGCTGACTGGTGCTGCTGGTTCAGGCTGTTGGAGCTGGAGTGCACCTTTACACTGTGAAAGCAAATGGTGATGAGAGGACGTGCGTGTGTGTGTGTGTGTGTGTGTGTGTGTGTGTGTGTGTGTTAGAGAAGGATGTAGACACCGTAGACTTGTACCTAAGAACTGCGGCTGTTTTCATAAGGACTTGAATTAAACTCAATGATGATTTAGTAACCATTTACAATCCCACCTTGATGAGGATGGGTTTACTTTTAAGTCTGCTCCCTATAAAGCTTTCTTAATTACATCCAGGGAGTTTTCCTTGCCACTTGAGCCTTTGCCTTGCTCATTACAGATCTAAACCTATATCCACATGCCTGTAAAACTATTTTGTGATAAAAATCTATCTATAAATCAAATCAAATAGAACTGAAGTGAAATGCGGTCTTTTGCCGCATTCGATTATTTCCGACCTCGAACTAGAAAAAGACTAAAGAAAACGGCCCACGCAAACTCGAGCTGGTCTCCTCGTGTCCAAGTTCAGCAAGTGACATCAAATCAACATGGCTGCTAAGAACGTCAACATTAAACACAGTAGAACGTCTTATCTTTAAATGAGTTGCTGTATACACACAAATATTTGCCTTAGATGCAGCATCATGCAGGAACATTGGCTTGCTATCTATAACGCTGACTAAACGGTTCCCGTTTGTCCGACATGATGTTGCTCGGAGTTCCAGCTTCACACTTCTGAGGCACGCTGAACGCAGCATTTATTCTCAGGCCTGTTAAAAATCTGTCTCTTCGCTCCTATACATGAGCGTTATAAAAAAAAGAAGAGATATAGAAAGAGGTTATATGCGTATCAGCAGTTACTCATATTTAACTCCTTGTGTGTCAGCAATCTGTGGATCTAATGCGCACATTCTGACGTCATCTTTTTCAGGATGATCCGGCACATGCTACCACAGCACCGTGTGGACTAGAGTGAAAATAATGTCAGACTGCCTAAACTACGAACAGGACTCAATGCTTTATAAAACTAACTTTTTCATGAACACGAGGTTAATAAATCTTGGTACAGTGGAAATAGTTTCCAGTTTCTCATTATACTCGTTTTATTACTGCATTCGCCAGTGCGGGTCGATACTGTGTGTAAGTGAGAAACGGAGCGAGGTACACTCACATGGCGGCCAGCTCGCCCAAGTCTTCTTTGTATTTGAGGAATTCGGCTTCGCCAAATGCCTGCCAAGAAAAAAACAAAACAAAACAAAAAAGCACCACACTGTGAGTTCTCAGATTTTAATGCAATATTAGAAACTGTATAACAACGTCTAGAAGATAAATAGCTACCTATATTAATTACTGTTTGTAGTAATTAAAACCCTCATTAATTCATATAAATATGGCGTTCTTGTAAATCTACCATACGAAAAAATCCAGGAACCATCAATATATTTCACAAAAGTGATGTGGTTGCCTTGACGATCATCCTGCAAATATCACAGCAACACAAATGGTAAAAACAGTCAGACTGCCTAAAGGCTGACTTATACTTCCTGTTAACTACACGTACGCAAGCTGTAGGCTGCACGTATTCTTGGTCACTTGTGCATGTCCTCAGACACTGTGTCCCTGACCATACCAGCTAACGGTGTGTCTCAAACTGCAGACCATTCTACACCGTTACTGAGTGCTCACACTGGCGCTTTTCTTATTACAGTAGGTGTTTTGAACTCTAAAAACGTCTAAAGTCTACCGACAGGTCTGTTTTGTGTACAAGTCATCTGGATATTCAAGATCAGTGAATACTTTTAAATGCATCGTCAGAGTTTGCGTTTCGAGCTGCAGCTCAATGACAATCACACGCAGTTCAGGGAGTCTTAAAGAAAGACCGCACTCATTAGCGTGTTTAACGTCGCTAGGCATGAACTTGCTAAACATCACCATTTGATCTGGAAACCACATGGACGGAGATGTTTCAGCTCAGATGCGCCATCTAGTGGACTCTCAATTTAATCCTCTAGACATACGCTGTATGGCCAAAAAGTTTGTGGACACCTGACCATGACACCAGTATGTGGTTCTTCCTCAAACTGGTCCCATGAAGTTGGAAGCACACAATTGTTTAGAATGTCTTTGTATGCTGTAGCATTACAATTTCCCTTCACTGGGACAAAGAGGCCCAAACCTAATGCTCTTGTGGCTGAATGGACACAAATCCCCACAGCCATGCTCCAAAATCTAGTGGAAAGCCTTCCTATAATGCAGGTTATTATAAAGGGCACTAAATGAGATGTTCAAAAAGCACATACGAGTGTGATGGTCAGATGTCCACAAAGATAGTTTAACTACACTTGTCCAGATAGTATACACAATATACGCAAGTAAGTATGTGAACAGCGCCACTCACGTAGCAGCTGTGTGTACGTGTGGTGAAAGTACCAAATATTAAAGATGCCTAAAACTTTGCTAGCTAGAGAAAGTCACACTTTTTTTTTTTTGAGATGCATACAAAATACAAACATTTTTCAAAGCCTGGAGTTTTCAGAACTTCCTAGAGTAAGAAAATGCCCAAATGTCCCCAAGTGAAGGGGTTTCCCATGACACCACTTTTCACTCAAGTTGTTGTCAATAATATAATTTGTAATGAAAATTGGTGTATTAAATTAGAAAAGAATGCAAGCATTTTCACTAGCGCTTTCAGACTTTTGGGCCCCGTTTACGCTACGGAAGGTATGTGCTTAGATGCGTCCCAGACCACCTTGGCAAGGGGTTTGAGCGCACGCGTCTTGGAGGTCGTTTACACTGTTATTTACTGCTGTCCAGTTGTGATCAG
>JAQMYM010000033.1:5745997-5766225 GCA_030014255.1 Parauchenoglanis ngamensis
ACAACCACAATCACCTGCAAAACACAAACACAGTCACACACACAGACAATCACACACAGACAGACACACACACACACAGAGACACAGACACACACACACACACACACACACACACACACACACACACACACAGACACACACCGCAGTGCCGTGACGAGCGTTGTTGTAGCCCTCCAGCAGGCGGTCGATGAGGCTGCTGTGGCTGGTTTTGATCAGTGAGTGAGAGTTGCGCAGGTCCAGCAGCCACTTCTTGTAGCAGGGGCCGGTCAGAGCGCTGGGGCTGCGAGCCAGATCTGGAAAAACAATGCCTGCGTGTGTGTGTGAGATGACAAAGCAAATCAGCCCCAGAAATGAAGCAGAACAGTTTTAAGGACGTACTCAGGAACCACTGAAAGTGTCTAATGTTCTGAATGAGAATTCCTGACTGTGGGAATACTGCATCTGCACCACTATTAAACCTAGCAGGCTTCTTCAACAGCATCTAATGATTCTCTTTAATGAAGAGTAACCGAATTAAGCAGAACAACGGGACACCGAACATTAAAAGCTCTTTCAGTTCAAACATCCCTGAAGTACTGAGAAAAGTTTGTGAACCCTCTGGAGATGAAGCCATGTGCATGAATGTATCCACAAATGTGTTTGATCTTCATGTTGACAATACAAAAAGCTCAAATGATCTAACAAACATGCTACACAGGTGTTAAGACACCTCTCCCCACGGAACATGTCTCTATTCCTAGATGCACTTTAGATGTCTATCAAAGCAAATTGCTGCCAAATTCCTGACCAACCAGAGAACACTCACAAGCATTAACGACTCGGTGCACTTTAAAAATCAAACCAAACGAAAAGGTCACAAATAAAAATCGAAAACTGGTGCAGACTTTAGCATACAGACTTGGTGTAAAAACATGACACTTTAGAGGCAAACTCAGTTCTTTCCAAAAGTGTTCACAAACTTTCTCACAGCTGGGACAGAAGTGTGAAGATTTATAACACTGAGGATGGTAAGACTGCTGACAAACTCTGACGCGGGGGCTCTTACCGGCGTCTCTGATGGCATCCAGGGCTTGCATTCTGTACAGGTAGTTATAACAGCCTGCAAACACACACACAGTTGCATATTACAGGAAGCGTAGAGCCTAAATCTTTTCACAAAATCACTATCACAGCAATGTTTGTTTCTCTGCAGTTTCGGCCAGGCTGTATCAGAGTGAGAAGGTTATAAATATGAAGCAGGGATCATCATTTGGAGCTGGAAGCCATTATCTTACTGTTCTCTGAGCTGCGTAATTAAAAGCTGGCCTTTAAAGGACACATATTACACCCCTGTCCCACAAGTGGACACGGTTTCACCACAGGAACTAGTAGCCTGCATGCACAGGTCAAAAGGCAACACATCAGGTGAGCGTTAGCTAGTGCTAAACAGCCAAAGAAACAAACGACAAACTTATTTTTTAAATCCTTAAATTTCTCTCGTATGCAGTTTTGCCTTGGCAGTAGGTACCGATCCCTGGTTTAAGGAACAATGTCGTTGCCAGTCCTGAGCTGTACTGGGTCACGTAGTTCAGACACAAAGTGGTTACCTCACACAAACAGGTGGTTTCCAGACCATGGGTGGATTTACTCAGGTGGAGGCGGGATAAATCTAATGAGCTCCCCTCCTGATATACATAAGCACAGGAGCCAAATCGAAACTGCTTGTTGGATCATGTTTTGTGACCTAACCAAACTGGATGCTCTTATTTCAGAGTTTGTAGGTTGGTAATCATGCCAGATGCCCAAAGAACTGAAAAAACAGAATTGTTTCATAAAATATCCCCTTTACACCTTATGTACTTTTTGAAGCTGCTACTAAGCACTATTGGAATTGCATTAGTAATGTTTCCATGTGACTTCAGCACGCAGACAGCCACTCACTCCTCTCGGAAACAACCATGATGTGTGAATATAAACACATGTGATGTGCTTCAGGCTGAACCAAGCACGTCCTCACCATTCTGCCCCCGGTGCTTCAGCCTGTCGTCGTCCTGTGCCAGCAGCCGCGGCTCATAGCGGATATTATTCACTTTAGACAGCCGAGACTCGATCTCTTCTTTGAGCTCCTGGAAACAGGTTAATAAATCCAGGCCATTTTATATTATTATGGACATTAATGCTCCAATAGTGCAGTCAGTAGGCTGTGACAGCTCCTTCACCTTTGGGGCGTTGTGTCCCACTGGGGCGTGCGGTCCTCTGCGGGACTTCACAGCGAACCGCATAATCTGCCTCTTCACAAAGATAAAGAGCAACACAAACACCTGGAGAGAGAGAGAGAGAGAGAGAGAGAGAGAGTGTGTGTGTATGTGTGTGTGAAAGAGAGAGAGTGTGAGAGAGAGACAGAAAGAGAGAGAGAGAGAGAGAGAGAGAGAGAGAGTGTGTGTGAAAGAGAGAGAGAGAGAGTGTGAGAGAGAGACAGACAAAGAGAGAGAGAGACAGACAGAGAGAGAGAGAGTGAATGAGAGAGAGAATGAATATCAGTGACATGCTAGCTTAGCCGAGCTATTCTTCACTGTCACCTCGTAAGTGAACACATTTCATTTCGGCTAATTTCTCTCATGTGGACACTACACTGCTCTGGAGCTGAACAGAAATGTCTGTGCATTTGCGTTTCATTTCTAAAGTATTTCGCTGCTCTTCAAAAACGCGCGACACACACACACATATATATATATGTACAAATTAGCCCATGGCCTGTTAGCCACCTAGCTCTGTCCAGTTCCTTACCAGGCTCCCGTAGGCCATAACAAGCACTACATTTACTCCCGAGAGGCGCAATTCGTTGTTCATTTTCGCAAATATTTACCCAACCGTGATTCTAGCACACTGCGGCGTTGAATTTTTCAAACTATCTATTCCGACTTAGCATGACCACAGATCAGGAACCTCACGACAACTGCGTCCGCTTTCCGGTGACGCTCCTACATTGTTGACAAACAGCCGAGGACCCAGTCACGTGATCTTACTCGTCACCCCAGACTAAAGATATTCACAGCACCACCTATTGTGCTGGACGGTTAAAACTGCAGCCGAGGGCGTGGCAAGTAGGCGAACTCTGCCGATCATTTGGTGCATCAGCCAATCATATAAGGCTGTGACTATCGGTAGGGTCAGGGTTAGCCAATCATGTAACACATGCTGACCGTCAGTCACAAATTGCATTGACCCCTCAAAAACCATCATATTTTAATATTATGATACCATAATAATGATATTATTAACAATAATATTATGCATCAGTCAGTTATCTTACTACTAAATGCAAAAAAGCACCATAATAGTACTTCAGCAAACAGAATTGCAAGAATTGAGCCATAAATGTCATGTTGATTAATATCCAAGTAAATCGTTATTTTGTTGTATTTACTAATCTTGAATTGTGTATAACAAAGGTGCATGCGAACATCTTGCTGCATCTTGACATACCTGTTTATACTCAGTAACTGGGTAGAGCAGCATGCCTCTCCGTAGTGCCTCTGAGAATGAATCACTCCTTGTGGAATGGCATGTCATCGTAGGAGATTTGTAGGCTGTGGTGATGACCTGTCATACCTTAGGCCAAACCCTGCTTATACAGAGGAGCACCCTTGTGTTTTGGCATTGCAAAAGGTGACTCACTGCTGTTACGACTAGGACCTTCTGAAGGTTGACATTTGTAGACAACTGTGAATTCAATTGCCCGGTTCACAAATTTTAAATGCATAATCTCAGACAGGAACCTTAAGTTTGGCCAAGAGATCAACCTTGAAACAGGGTTACTAGTGCTTTCAGGGTAAGCTTATCATCAAGGCATGCCATTCTCTCACTCCTTTGCTGAGCTAATTGCAGTCAAAAATGGCTGTCTACAATGATACCTGTTCCAGAAGAGTACCCTGAATAGAAACTCTTCCCACTGTTAAGGAACATCTCCTGAACAGTAACTACATAGTCACCACTCTGCCTACCAACACCATGGGGCCAATCCCACAGGCACATATAGCCTGGCCAGGATTACCACAATTTTCCATTCGTCCATGACAATAAGGTTCATGCCTGGCATTACTATGCATCCTGCATGATCCAATCATAAGTGGTGCTAAGTACAGGTGTAAATGAGGTCCAATGTGCTACAGAGATGCACTGTGATCTGATCCCTCAAACCACCTTTTGAGGTGGTCTGGGATGCATGCATGCATGACAACATAAGATCTGTGGTGAGAATGCAAGAGTATCCTGATGCATCCTGGACAGCAATGAAGGACCATCTAATCAACTAGTCATTGCCTTAGCTGGAAATGACTTAATCCTTGCAGGACTTTTTGGAAATTGAGGTTGAGGGCCAGGCTAGAACTACTCATAAAAGATCTACCTAAATTGGCTGGCAAGCGTGTTAATATAATGAATGTGAAGCATGATTTGTGGATGTGTAATGGATGGCCATCCAAATATGGCAGTACACTTATGCATCTTCCATCCTAGGCAACAGCCAGTGTTTGCTTGCATTCCCTGAACACCCTTAACTCTAGAGGCATACCAAAAAGTAAGACACTGAATTGTTGTTAAAAGATTAGAATGGTCACTACAATGCAACCAGCCAGATGTCACAAGGCATCACCAGAATATCACCAGTGCAACTGCATTCAGTGTTTGGGTATGGTGTTCCTGAACATAGCACTCCATCCAGTTAAGCCACCAGTGACTCACTGCAATTGACAATGGCAGTTACGAGGCCCAGGCCAACCTGTTACAAATCCATCCTGTTAGCTAAAACATGTGCCACAAAGCTCAGGTGCAGTGCAGTAGGCAGTTTAAAAAAACCTAATTGAATGCTCTGCAGTTCAGTTGAGAAACAGTGAATTTCCCTGTAGCTGGGGCTGGGCAGAACATTACATTTTGTACTATGAGCTGCTCCTGTGAGTCTGGTCAATTCTATGCAATAACCTTCATAATGATGTTTGTCCCAGACTGTTCAGAGCTGTTTATGTTAAATAAAATTTACGTCCAGACACTTCTAATGAATATTCAATATTGTGGTTCAGTTGTTATTTCATAGTCTGCTAGGAAACATCTCCCAATTATGATTACAGCCAAAGCTCACTTTGAGAAAGATCAATTTCTTGCATCAATATTCAATACAGGCAGGCGGCACTCCATGTCGTTCTTCATAATTGGGGTAGTAGCGTCTGAACCGAATTTCTCTGATATGATCAATGGTGGTGGACACATAGCTTCCAAATGATTGAATATTGTAGCATAGAATAATTGCTGAGGGAATAAAGGCAGAGAAAACAGAATAGGATAGAGAGAGAGAATCAGCTCCTGGGCTGTGTCGAGCACTCCACAGATTGGGGCAAGTTATCACCATATGTCACTTCAAATCTAGCATCATTGATTTTAGGTCTTCTGTAGGCTCTGATAGAGATTCTGAGCACTTTTTCCTATCTTCATCTGTTTATCATCCATCTTTGTTAATCAACTGGTATGAATTTTTGCTCATTCCTCATTACAGAACTGCTGTATCTCAGTCAAGATTCTGGGCCTCCTTACCCAGACATGCGTTTTCAGTTCAGTCCATAAATGTGGGATTCAGGTCAGGGCTATATAATGGTCACTTCAATACTGTCAGTTTTTTTTTTTATTTATTTAAACCATTTAATTAGAACTTTGGAGGCATGCTTAGGATCATTGTTTTCCATGAAGACCCAGTTCTGTCCAAGTTTTAACTTCCTGTATCTTTTGGCCTAAACTGTACACAAGAAGTCTGTGTGTTTAAACACTGACTCTGGTAGTTGGCGAAACAAATATTTTTGTAAAAATAAAATAAAAAGAAATATATTTGGTTCTGAAATAATTTACACAGGACACTGTTTATGTGTGATGTAGAAAGTATTTTTTAACCATAAGGCTTTATCAAAATATCTAGTGTGTATAAACCTTTGGCTGGTAGTGTACATGTACATTTTTTTTTTATCAGGCAAGTAGAGACACCTTCTTGTCCTCACTGATTAGATAGTATTTCATCTTTAGTTTAGACATCATCAGTTTTTTTCTCCGAGCACTTTTTTATTGACAGCTGCTCAATATGAGAAAAATGCATATCACAAAAAGCATCTGAATTTTTTTTAGATTCATTATTCAGTCTACCTTTTAATGAGGAAAAAGGCTTTCGTCGTCAGAGAACCAGGCCACATTTTTTTAGTGTTCTGTGGCTTTTAGGTTTGCATGATCAAAGTTCTGGTTTCTAGCAGATTCTGCAGTGAATAATCTTATCTACTATCCCTAAACCATATTATTTAAAGAAAGTGGGTCAACTACACTGGGTGCGAGTCCAGCAGCATGGTGATTTATCTGCTATCTGCTCTGGCACAACTAACCTGGAAATGACCTGGCAAGTTTAATCGCGTGTTAAAGCAGCGCAAACAAATTACGATCATCTCTGGCCCGCAGAACCACAGTAGTGCAGTAGTGGTTACCCAAAAAAACAATACTGTGTTGAGTTATCTGCTTGAGTTGAGCTGAGCAGAAAGGTAACAGAAAGATAATTGGGTTATAAAAAGCTAAATATGTTACGAGTTATCTTCTTGACACAAATATTTATTTTTGTTGTATTAGTTAATATTTATTCTTTTGTTTTGTATGATTTCAATCTGTCACATCCGTTCAGTTTAGACATTTTTATATAGCTTACTTACTAACTGAAATTTGACCTTCAATAAGTATCATTTCAGCTTAAGATGCTCAGAGTGGCTTGTTGTGAGAGAGCTTTCATTTTCTCTAAAACTGCAACCAGGCTTCCATTGCTTCAGATGGCAGTGGTATTAAATAATATGGTGTGTGATGCAAGCACAAAGCTCCAACTGCCCAAGCTATGTTCAGGCAACTTTGCATGGGCTAACAAACTAACAATGATAGTTACAAAGTGTCATAAATGATCATGTCTTAGTTTGTGTAGTGGTATATGTAATATGCCTCTTCTTTATTGTTGTTCCCCTCTCTTCCTTTCTCTGTCTGCTCTCTCAGGTTGTGGTTGCATGCTTAGCAGATGCAGGAAGTTGAGATCTGCATTTTGTTTGTCGAGATGTAGAAAACCGCCAAGGTAATTTTGCTTAATACATGCTCACATACTCATTTTTATTGTTTGTTAATCGAATTGTATTAGTTGAGGTGCCCATTGTACTACTGAGAAACATTGTAAAGAGGTTAATTCTATGATTAATATTTTTGAGAATATTTTACGGCAGGCTGTGCGGGTGCTTTGTCACCTTGGTTAAAATAAGACGCAGATTGGAAATGAAATCTTGTACTCGTGACAAGTGAGTAAAATGTTAAAAAAGTGCTCTTTGTGTTGATGTTAGATATTTATGTTAGCTAACTATTTAGCTATAGTGTTGGTGAGTTATCAACTATAAATTGCTTGGACTAGCTTCAGGTGGATATGACTGCTTGTTCTGGATTACTTTGTGAAGTGTTGTGGTTTATCGAGTGCACATGGTCGAGGGTCAGAATACTTGTCAGATTCCAGTTAAACAGCAGATATTTGAAGTGTAATCTTTCTTCTAAGACTCAGGTGCAAAGTCAGAAGGAAGAATTTCAGCATGAAGTTGGGAAAACCAGACGTAAACAATAATAAGTAAATAAGCAAATAACAAAAAAGAGAGAGATTAAAGCAGAATGAATGAGTTTTATTCAGCGGTATGATTGACTTATAGTTTGAGAAAGGAGCTACATAAATAAAACCTTTTATTATCATTCAGTATTCACAACTATTTTTCACTTTTAATCTTTTTGGTCATATTCTAAACACTTTGCTGATTTATACTTTTGGCACACCAGAGAGTATAGTGTTAAGTGCACCTACTCAAATAGGAGTTATGGGCTAGCATGGGCCACTCAAATAGGAGTTATGAGTTAGCATGGGCCACTCAAATAGGAGTTATGAGTTAGCATGGGCCACTCAAATAGGAGTTATGGGCTAGTAAAATTGTCCTTGGTGTGGTATGTTTTGGCTTAGACTTAAACTTAGGTCTGGTTTATAATGCTTGGGGAGATTTTAAACCATGAATTGATGAGTAACAAATTGGCAATCCTGTAAACTATGCTCTGAATGTGGCCCGTGTAGCTAAAGTAACCCAATGCATAACCTCCACCCAGCGGCACTGCCAGAAATAAGAAGCTAGAAATAAGAAGGAAATATGGAGCTAAATTTGCCAAAGACCCTTCATGTAAATGTGATGGTTTCCATGAATAGAAATAGCATATAATACTTGAATTTACTGCATAATTGTACATCTCATCTCATTCATTCATTCATTCAGCATTGTACCTTGGTGAGGGTTAAGTTAACACAGGACCCAGAGCTTATCCGGGGAACACTGGGAGCTAGGCAGAGCCCTGGATGGGACGCCAGTACGTCACTTGTTCACAACTAGGGGCAATGGAAACTGCAGTAACCAGAGCTGTACATTTGCCTATGTTTTGGTTTATTCTAATGCTGTTACCTTTGGTGCTGATCAAGCGATTTGTTGCAGTTACATGGGCCTACGAGTTTATTAGGTACTAGGGATATAACTGGATGTGAAAACTTTATTCAGAATGAACAGATAGTGTATTCTAAACTATATGGCCAAAAGTATATGGACACCTATCCATCACACCCATTTGTGGTTCTTTCCCAGACTGTTGCTACAGTTGTAACAACAAAATTGTTTAGAAAGTCTTTGTGTGCTCTAGTATTACAATTTCCCTACAATTTCCCGACTATGCCCCTAAACACAAAGCAAAGTCCATGTAGACATAGTTAGCCAAAGTTGGTGGGTAAGAATTTTATTGGTCTGCACAGAGCCCTGACCTCAACCCCACTGAACAGCTTTGGGATGAACTGGGACACTGATTGCACCCAAGGCCTCCTCTGCAGACATCAGTGGTCAACCTCACTAAGATCTAATGGAAAGCCTTCCTAGAAGAGTGGAGGTTATTATAACAATAAATTGGGGACTAAATCTGCAATGGGATGTTCAAGAAGTACATATGGATATGACGATCAGGTGTCCGCAAACTTTTGAACCATATAGTGTGGAATATTTTTTCCTTTTCTTTTCTTTTTTTTTTTTTTGCCAAAGATGGTTTACAGGACATGGAGCTGAAACTGTACTGGGATTGAGATCCCCTGCAAAAAATTGCATGAGCAGGAGGTTTTTACTTTCATGCAGACCCGAGCTAGCAGACGGTTATGAAACTCAGCAGTCCTTAGTAACTGCCTGGTCCGGGTTGTATTAGTTTTAAATAGGCTATCATTAGATATTAACAATTAGGTCCAACTAATTAATAATAATATATTTTATTTATAGAGTGCATTTCAAAGAAACTTTGATAATCAAAAAGCTGATACAAAAAAGCACACAATATTAATCACACATCAAACACATTTATAATTTTGTTTTAAATATCATGGGAAGATATGACTATATAACAATATGTAAAATAATAACTCTGAGTGTGAGTGAGATTAAAAACAGTCGCTAGTACATCTCTCAAGTGAGATGATGTTGAGGAATGATCAGAACCGGACCTGACACACCAGGCCAACTGTGCTAGAATTCCTACCTCTGTTTTTGTTCAGTGTTTCCTGGGGCATAATGGAAAGGTTAATGTTTAATTAAAAAAAAAAAAACTTCAGCTACGTACTGTATGTTTTGTAGTTACTGACTGCTCTGTGGCAAGTATGTGTAATGCTAGTAAACACTAGCACTTACTTCCACACTCCTAAATGTCAATGCAAATGTGTCTTCGTTACCCGAGTACATCATTCTAGCCTCTGGATGTCCAAGTTATAGTCCTGCTAGCTTCATAATGCCAAAAGCCTGTGCATGATTCCATAACCACGTGGAGCAGTCACCATAAAAACCTCCTCAACACTCTTGCACTGAAATTCACTGAAATACAAACAGGTTACAAATTAAAAGGAAAAAACAGTGCCTCTGTTTTGCTATGGGGCATTTCTTTATGTTGCTGGCATGGTTTGGATCTGTAGAGGGAAAAGTCCCTTCAAATCAATACAAAATTCTTCAGACTGATCACCTTTTTCCTACGGTGAAACCTTTCTATCCTGACATGAGTGAGCTTTTCCTGGATGGCATCCGCAGGACACGAGAGCTTACTAAAGTTTTGATGAGAATATCTTTAGCCAAAATGGTTTTTATTACTCTAATACAGTTCCAGAGAATCTCTTAGAATCTAAGCTCTTTTTATGGCCTGCAGTGATCCAGCACCTTCCTAAAGCACTTTATGTTGATTTGATGTGTTGATTGTTGATTAAAGTGTCACCCATCTACATCTGCCTGCAGTAATGGTGTCTAAATGCTCGAGATTTCTGTTCATGAGTATCACAGGATGTGAGTACAGTAATGAGTCACTAAAAAAACAAGTCAAGAATGCTGCCACGATATGCTAGACTGACTTGTGGGTTACAAAAAAAGAGAAATGGGGCAGCGGCAGAATACACACTCACATGCCAAGGGAAAAACCATTTCTTTTATTATATTTACATCATCCTTGGCATCTGTGCTTTTACGGAAATGTGTGCATGCTAGTAGGTACTTTTCCTTTCATATATGAAAATGAAGTGAAGGAGGAGGAAAGCAGTAGAGAAAGGGTGGGGAGACAGAGAGACAGGGAGAAAATAGAGCAAGAGAGTGAGAGACGGGCAGACAGAGAGAGAGACAAACGAGAAAGAGACAGATACGTAAAGACAGAGTCAGACACAGAGAGAGAGTTATATAGATAGAAACTGGCAGAGAGAGATAGATAGAGAGATAGATATATATAGAGAGAGACAGAAAGACAATTAGAGCAAAAGAGGCACAGGCAGAGAGAGAGATAGACAGACAGAAAGAGGGAGAGAGCCAAATAGATAGAGAGAGACAGACAGATAGATACAAAGAAGGTGAAAGACAGACAGGAAGGGAATTAGAGAGAGAGACAGGCAGAGAGAAACTGACGGAGAGAGAGAGACTGAGAGCGAGAGAGAGAGAGTCAAGGAAGGGAAGGTGTAACAATGAGAGGGGGTGGGTGAGGGTGAAAGGAAAAACCTGTCAGGTGAGTTTACGTTGCAGATGAATAATAGTAAAATATAAAAAGAATGCGTGCAAGGCAGTGGAAGAGGAAGTAGACTGAACACCTGCTGTGATTTTCTTAAAAGGTATGTCTGCTTTCATCTAAATTTGAGGTGCTTGGTTGGTTGGTGTGTCATTCATGTGTCCAATGTACAGTATAAGCGTGTGTGTTTGTGTGTGTGTGTGTGTGTGTGTGTGTGTGTGTGTGTGTGTGTGTGTGTGTCCATGCCCACAAGAGCAGCTGAACCTGTAATCCAACACGCGCCTGTTCTCTCACTACACTGACTGTGTAAAGTCACACAGCTAATCTCACCACTCTTTCTCTTTGCCTTGATCAACTATCACTCAATTACACATCTACTCCTTTCCTAATCAGCATTTGCTTTTTTCACGGCTGACTATTTTTCAGTAAGTCATGTCCATGTCATCTTTACCAGCTGGGGTGTTGCCTCCTTTGAATGGTTGCACCAAAACACACCTCGCTTTTTATTCTTGCCTCCCTCCCTGTCTGTGCCTACTGTGTTTCTGCTTCAACAATACGAAACTCTGGACCTGTATTTTCTCAGCCTATCATAGGTATTTACTTTTAATTATAGTACTACTGAAAGGATAAAATGAGGAGCCTTAGACGTACGATGTGTGTTGTGTTTATCAGGTTAGTTCTTTATCATGCGTGGTTTATCGGCCTCACTCATGGATGGATTGGCTTCCGCCTGTATGTATGTAAATTAACGCCTGTGTCTACAAGGCAGTTTGATTTTTGTCTCATTCAGTGGTTTTATCTGCTTTGAATGATTACTGGTGCGTGATCAGCTTGTGGAGCTCTTTCCTGGTTGTTTGGTACATTTGTTGATTTCTACACCAAATCTGCTTTGAGGTGTATTTTTAATAGGCAGACAGAGGGATAGATTTTTAATTTTAGATTTATGTCCATTACACCTGTAATGTAGTGTATTTTCCACCCTGCTATAGTAAATAAAATCTGTCCGGATTGCATTCTGCCGTGTCTGGCCTGTTATCTGCTTGCTGATCTGCTTTGGTTTCAACAAATGAGCGTCGGAGAGCTAAAAGCATGTTGGTGGTGTAAACATAAATGGATACAGTCATGCGATTAACTTTAGGATGCCATGCATATATAAGTATTTAGTTAAGCTCTGTGAGGCTGTGAGGTAAAATGTTTAGGTTTGTTATGATAATTTTACAAATTGTTCCCTGTTGTTAATAGCATTGAGGCTTTCTCTGTATCTTTACCTCGACTTCTCACTACGGAATTTAGATTACATTTGCTTTAAATCTGCCATGCTTTATCATATCTCAAAAATTGGGTTTCTCATAATGAATGAAATGTGATCTAATTATATCTATCTTTTTTGCAGGACTTTTGCAGGACAAGAGGCAGCGAGCTACAATATCAGCTAGTTTAATCTGCAGGACACAGCATAACATTTTGTAGAAGAAAAAGAAGCAAAGAAACGTACTCAGGCTCAAGCTTTTCCTCAGGAAAAAGAAAAACAGAAGAATACAAAGTATCCTGACAAACAAGCAGCTAACTTCTAACATTAGCGGATATAAAAAATTTTGAGTACCAAGGACACAAAGGGAACTGACTTTTTTAGTGATCTGTATTTGTTGTTTATGGTTTGTAATTTGCTGGACGCTTGATTACTTTTACCTGAACATTACAACACTGCTAAAAAGCCACACTTGCACCCTGACAAAGAAATCTTTCTTTTTGTTTATGGATTACTTAAAAAGAATGCCACGTCAATGCTTGGACACCCTTGACGACTATGTGTGGGTTGAATTACATAGCTGACAACCTACCCACATTAGGTATGGACATCAAAAACCATTTATGTGACAAAAATATGGAACATGAGCATTAAACCAAGTACTAAAAAGAACTTGAAACATTTCCTGACAATTCTGCTGTAATGCATGGACTATTTCTCAATGTAGAAAATGGATACCTCTGTTGGATCTACTCGTGTCCCTGAATACTCTGCCAATCTATCAGAATCAGTCCCGAGAGTTGGGAATAAAGAATCTTCAAAATGTGGTGAAGAACAAAACCATTGTCAGCCACCTGCAGCCCCAACACAGTCTGCTGTTAGGTTCAAAATCCGCTCTGCTAAAGAAAGACAGCAGTTGCTCACCAAAGCCACTACGTTGAAATGTGAGACATTTGAAAAATCATGCAGAAGCATCAAAGAGAGTGGAGAAGAGATGCCCAGAGTCCACACCATTTCACCTACATCTCCAGATACTGGTATGATTGACACAAGAAGACCTAGGGCTCTGAGTCAGCTTAACTTGTTAAAGAAAGCAGAATTGTCCATTGGTTCCGAGACAAGCAGTACCACTCAAAAGAAGCCAGATTGTGTTGAGAGTCCAACCTTCAAAATGAGGGGAGGAACAGAGTGGAGACAAGCATATCTGTCCAACAGAAGTAAGAGCTTAGAGTGGAGAGGATCAAAAAGTGAAGGAGGACATGAGAATCAGATGGATGTTATTAGAAATACTAAGGACCTTGAAGGAAGATCCATACAACGTTCTGAGAGTTTAGAGAGAAGTAATGCAGCCAATAGACCAAACCCTAATGAAGTGGCCCGTCCACTAAAGAGGATATCATTACACATTCAACCATTTAATGGATCTGGTCAAAGAAAGCAAGACAGCAATGGACTTATCTCCTCAGCAGGACCTGGAACCTCACCTGTGAGAATGGTGGCTCTTGCCCAGTCTTTCCCATCCAGACTAAATGCAACTCAAAGCCAGGACAAGACAGAGGAACAAAAAATTCCCTGGTATTCTGGACATAGTGGTAACAAGCCAGATGAGGCAGAGCACCATCTGAGATCTCAAGTAACTGCATCAAAGGTGAATGAGATTACTGGGAACTACACTGTAATGGGCAGAAATGCTGGTAATGTCTTAGAGAATAATATTGAAGCAAGTTCAGGAGTCTCTCCCGGAATCACCCCTGCCCCTTTTGTCAGTTTCCATGCTACTGATTCAAATATTAAATTGCAATATCGCAGATCAATGGATGATCGCCCATCCTTTTCTTCTTCCAGTAAAGTGAAGACAGTTTCATATAATCCAGAAAAGTGTGGTACCTTCCCAAAAACACCTTTCAAAAAGGAACAAATGAATTTTACTGCCTTGCCAGACACCTCATTACCCAGTGGAAAAGATAACTTGGTAACGATGTCAACATGGTCTAAAGAGAAACCCCTTGGCCAAGATTCAAGATCTTTGGTGACTAACAATAGTATATATGATGAGAGAAGACTGACTAGGCACGCTATAGGACTAGGAACTCATTCTCTAGGCAGAACCAGAAACGGATATTTTACAGCACCGATTTCATATTCAGCCTATGGTGTGAACAATAGCAATAGTACACAAAAAATCACGGGAAAAGAAATAGAGAGGCAAGTAGAATTACCGACTGGCAATTTAAAACAGACAAAAGGCATGGAGACAATTCCAGGAAAACAAGCCCATAACTCACCAGAAGGAGTAATTCCTCTGACCAAACCTCAATCACCCCAAAGTATGACAGCAGACAATGAAAAACATCATCAAGAACATGGGGTTGGTTTGGAGTTTAGCTCTTCAGGAAATCCAAGCAAGAACAGTGAGGCCTTGTTAGAGAAAGTCAAAAAACCATCCTTGGCTTCGGTGCGAAACAAGATTCACAAATTTGAAGCTCTTGCTATGCAAAGCCAGAGTTCATCACGGTTCCAGCAACACAGAAGGGCTTTGTCAGTTCCAGAAAAGCCAAAAGTGATGGCCAGTGTGAATAAGACATATTCAGATAGGTCTTTAGGTATTAAGTGGGGTGACAGGAATTCTCTCTTGAGAGAGAATCTTTTCAGTAAGAGTGAAGACAGTGATGAGGCAACAGGTATGCATGATCTAAGTGGACCTGTTCAGACCACAATGATAGATAAAGAAGAATCTACAGTGAAAACCCAAAGTAGAGGAACTAAAAGTCAGGAGCCTGGAGTTGTGCAGACTTTGAAACTACTGGATGAATTTCCATCTGACCAGAAGAATGAGTCTACTATGATGAGTAAACACATGGATGAGCCAGATTTCTCTAAAGGCAGCAATCTTAAACCTTATCAAAAGCTTAAAAACAGTGAATTAAGTGAAGAAAAAGTTAGGAGTTATCTCAATTCTACAACTTCCCACAACTCCCAAAAGTCCAGTGATGTCACTAATGTATCCCACTCTGATCTTAAGGACTTCTCTCCTAAGACAGAGACCAAAAAGTCTACAAAAGATAAAGCATTTTTAACACCAGAAAGCCCCCCTGTGTTACCAAGTTCAGATTCATCCAACCCAGTAAAGTCAACACTGTTAACAGGCAACAGTGCTCCTTCTAAATCACCAGACAATCTCCTTAGTGACTCAGGAGCAATCTCTCCTATTCAAGTCTTTTCTTCAGAGTCAGGTGATCTCAGTAATCTCTACAACACAATTAAAGATGAAAAAGTGGCTGAAAAAGTTATTAGGTGGATTATGGATAAACCGGTTGATGATGAAAATGGTGAAGATGAGGATGATGATGAAGATGACGAGGGAACAGTGAAAGGATATGACTCTGACTCGGGAGACTCATCAATAACCATCACAAGCAACGTGAGCACTAGAAGTTTTTCTATGAGGTATGATATTACAATTTTAGGACAATAACACAGATTGTTTTTCCTAGCATATTAGCTATACAGAAGTTTTATATATGGTTTTTATGTTGATAATAATAAATAAAAACAGAAAATTATCAATATATAGACCTGTGGTAAACTGTAATGAAAATGTAATTTCCAAATAGAATTGTGGTTTCTTCTCACTGAGCACTTTATTAGGAACACCTGTACACCCCATACTACTCATACTCATTCATGCAATTATATAATCAGCCAATCATGTGGCATCAGTGCAATGCATAAAATCATGTTGTGATATTGTTCACGTCAATCATCAGAATGGGGAAAAAATGTGATCTCAGTGAACAGAGAATGGCCAGACTGGTTTGAGCTGACAGAAAGGCTACAGGAACTCATATAACCACTCTGTACAATTGAGGTGAGCAGAAAAACATCTCAGAATGCACAACACATCAAACCTTGAGGCAGATGGGCTACGACAGCAGATGAGCACATCGGGTTCTACTTCTGTCAACGAAGAACAGAAAGCTGAGGCTGAGGTCGACACAGGCTCACTAAAACTGGCCAGTTGAAGACTAGAAATACATGGCCTGGTCTGATGAATCTTAATTTCTGCTGAGGCCCAGAGATGTTAGGTTCAGAATTTGGTGCCAACAGCATGAATCCTTGGACCCAACCTGCCTTGTGTGAATAGTCCAAGGTGGTGGAGGTGGTGTAATGATGTGGGGACAAATGGCCACAGCTTATTTGAGTATTGTTGCTGACCATGTGCACAATTTACCCATCTTCTAATGGCTACTTCCAGCATGATAATACTACATGCCACAAAGCAAAGGTTTTGTCAAACTGGTTTCATGAACATGACAATGAGCTCAATGTTCTACATTGGCCTTTTCAGTCACCGGATCTGAATCCAGTAGAACAGCTTTGGGATGTGGTAGAACAGGAGATTCACAGCATGAATGTGCACCTAAAAATCTACACGAAATGTGTGATGCAATCATGTCAACATGGGCCAAAGTCTCAAAGGAACGTTTCCAACATCTTGTGGAATCCATGCCACGAAGAATTTGAGAGCAAAGGGAGGCCCTACGCAGTATAAGTATAGAGTTCCTAATAAAGTGCTCAGTGAATGTAAGATATTTGCCACCACTAAATGTCAAGTGTTTTGATAGCTGAAGCGTCTTGCCTTCCTCAACAGGATAAGAGTGGTCATTAGTTTAAACTAAACAGAAATTTTAAACTTTATATTAATAACGTTCACTCTGTCCAAAATGTCTGTAGTTAATAAAACTTTTTTTTGTGTGTATGAAAATCACATTTGATCCCCTTTTTGCTTTTTTCCATTCCCTATGCCTAATTTCTTCTACTTCTTTCCTTTTCTCTTCAACAGCCTTGTAGAGCTATGCAGTCTGGGTGGGTTGGACCTTCCCCCCTCAGATGGCAGTGGGTCAAAAGATGATGAGAACTGGATGTCGAAGCGTACAGTGTCCATTAGCTCAGACGTTTCTGCCTTATCCTCTGTGACATTGCTGGGCATGGACGAGCTGGAATGCTTATTGAATGATGTCAGAGCTTTGGAAGATGATGCCTTAGAGGTACTAGGAATCCAGTAAAGACCCAGATGACATATGTGGCAGGCGGGGGATGGTATTTAGAGGGAGTCTGCAGCAGGAGTATAGGGGAATAGATATTTGCCATCATACTCCTTCCTAAACCCCACCCCGACCTGCCACAACATATAGCTGGGTGACAAATTAAATAACAGCATAAGATTAAAATATAATATATGAAGTTGTTGACTTGTCTTGAGTAAACAGCCTGAATGTGTCTTGGTCTGGTGTCTGCAAGTATTTGGAATGAACACCAGATGATAGTAGTGGTTAAGCTGTCTAATACATCATTCCAAAATCTCCCATAATTGTTAAATTGAGTTGAGATCTGTTGATTGTGAAAGCCGTATCATATGATTTACATTATTTTTATATTCATTAAACCATTCAGTGAGCCCTTGTGCCCTTCGTATAGGATCATGGATATCCTGAAAGAGACCACATTATCATTAAATATAATCATATCATTATGGGGTAAAATTAATAGTCAAAGCATAACGGAGATGATGGATTTTCCTTTAATTTGTCACCCACCTGTATTTGCTGTGTATAAGTTTGATAGAAAATAGGTTCTATAGGATGCACCTTCTGTATACTCAGGAATTACATGTTTTTAGAAATTTAAGTAAAATGACGTAAAGCTTTTGTTAAATATGAAATTCCTATATGAAATACTATGTTTATGTAGAATATGTACATTCTTCTGTACATCTATATACATATATTCTTTACTTATTGCAGAATTATGAGGATGTGCATGTGATTGTCCTGCATAAGGAGGCAGGAAGTGGACTTGGCTTCACTGTGGCTGGGGGAGTGGATCAGAATAAACCTGTGACTGTGAGTGTTTATTACATGTAAACAAACAACTTAACCTGAGATATAAGTTACAAAATAACAGGATCACTTTTGTACTTTGATAAAAGTGCATTTTGAATTTGAGCTATTTTGATACTCTGCCAGAGGTCTTGTAACTAAACTTGGTAAATAATTTTTTTTTGCTCTGTGACTGTAAACAAGTAAGCACCATCTCTCCTCTCTTAGGTTCACAAGGTGCTACGCAATGGTATAGCAGCCCAGGAAGGCTCCATCCATGTAGGTGACCAAGTGCTGTCTATTAATGGCACCGCTCTGCATAACTCCACCCACAATGAGGCACTCCTTACCATGAGAAAAACAAAGGGGCGGACCATGGCAGTGGTGGTCATCAGACAAGGTGATGTCACTGAAACGTGCTACAACATCAAAGACAGTCCTCAGAAAGCAGCTGGGAACCCAGGTGTGTTGCAATACATACAGTATTCTGTATATTTATATAATAAGAGGAGTTCTCCTGCACTTTGTGATCAGGAAACTTCTGAAACTATGAAAACAGTTCATATCACTTAAAGTTCGTACTTTTGGCACATCATTGATCAACAGTTTTGGGTAAATTACTGCAAAAACATAATCCAGTTCTGATTATATATTACGTGACCGATGATCAGTATTACGTGATCAAAGATCTTAATTAAAACCTTAAGTAATGCATAGGCTCGTCCCTATTGTACTTTTATTGCATTAATAAAAGTGGAATCATTCATTTTAAGTGCATCAAGCAGTGTAATATTATGTATTGATGATTACATAAAAACAGAACTCCTTTCATGCAAGCAGATTTCAGCTAAACAGCCTACAGCAATGTAATCCTTTATCTATGTGCATACAGTATCTTTTTCATTCCAATTAACACAGTTTATTCGGTTTACTGTGCTTATCAGAACAGTTTTCTTATTTTGCTACTATCTTTTTAAATCTGCATTTTATTATATTCAATTATATTTAGTAGTATTGACATTTGATATGCACATAAAATAAACAAAAGATACAATTTTATCCAAAACCACAACTGATGTTATCATAGTTATAATGACAGCTATTATGCAGTTAATGGGCACACTCAGCTAATTGCGAAATGATATACTATGATTCACTTCCATCAAAAATATCATCACCTAAACTATAACAAAATAGCTCTGTCCTGATTGTATTATTTTAAAACTGTACACTAATTATTACATTTAGATTCTATTTACATTTATATACCATTACTAGTATTTAGATTCTCAAACTCAGTGTGTTACTATCACGTAAACTTCATATTTGTAGATGGAAATTGAGCAATCCTCAAGGAGCAGTCTGTGAATTAGTCACCATGTTTAGCTCATATACAGTTTTTTTTGTTTTTTTATACAGTTTTATATCAGTTTTTTTTTATTTTTATATGTATTGAGTCCCACTCTCAGAACTTTCCCATCTGTGTATAAAGTCAACCTGACCAAAATATCTGGTGGTACACAGGCCTGAATGTTTTAGTCTTTTAGCACAGGAGCAACAAGTAGCAACAACAGTGAGCCCCCATAATCCTGGAATCTTCAAATGTGACACAAAAGTAATTTTGCTATTAGTATAGTATTCTTTTGTGTATGTGTGTGTGCATGTGTGTGTCACAAGGACACTAAGACAAACGTGTTTCTTCCATAGGCAGCAGACAGCGTATGACTTTGAATAAGTCCAGGTCTGACCTGGGCTTCAGCCTGGAGGGAGGAGTGGGCTCTCGCTTAGGAGACAAACCCCTCACTGTACAGAGGATCTTTCAGGGTAAGAACCCACTTCTACAAATCCCAGTCAGAATGTTTTTGCACTTAAATTCAGTAAAAATAATAAAATATAATAATATAATAAAAAAAAAAAAAAGAAAAAAAAAAAAAAAAAAAAAAAAAAAATAAAAATATATATATATATAAAAAAATAAAAAAAAAAAA
>JAQMYM010000033.1:5785929-5799804 GCA_030014255.1 Parauchenoglanis ngamensis
AACCTTTTATGTCAACAACCGCTCAACTAAGTAAAGAGAAACAACAGTCCATCATTATCCAGTCTCTTTTAAAGTAAAAAAAATAAAGAAATAATTGAATTAAAAGGTGACCCCAAATTTTGACCGGTAGTGTATGTATGCACAAAATACTATTCAAATGTTCAAAGAACACACTCGAAGCTATACAAATGACCACCGTTTCACCCACCCAAATACCCATGATGGCAAAACCTAACAAACCAAAACAGATACTTTAGTACCATGTGGTTGTTACGACCGTGATGCGAATAATGTCAGCATTACAAAAAGAAAGCTTTCATTACTACAGTGACTACTTTAGGCCAAAAATTACCCAAACTGCCTAGTCAAAGCAGTTCTGAATTTTTTTACTACTTCAGCCTGCAGCTAATATTACCGTCCAGTGCTGCTCAAGGCTGCAGGTAATGAAACCGGTGTCAGTACATGAATAAATAGCACCCAGGATTCTTCCTTGCCCTCTGATCAGAACAAACTGTGACTTGGTTTACAGTGGAGCATAAATTTGACTTTCTTATTTTCATTCATTTTCTCTCATTACAGACAACAGGCCTATACCACTCCACATTATAGTCTGCAGAGGCACACCGTCCTCTGACCAATGATGGTGAATGTTTCATTAGCCAATAGTTGGGAGCCAAACCATCTCGAGTAGGTATGACTCTGTGATGACTACATGTACCAGGATTAATCCTTTTAGTTCTCAGTGATTCACTGATGGATCAGCCATGGTCTTCATTCACTTCAATCCTAACCTATATGACCCCTGTACCATTGAAAGAAGCTACCTGCAGTCACAATTTGACCTTACGATGATGCTTGTGGGGAGGCATGAATGACCAACCATTTTACAGCACCCTCAATTCCACCACAGGTGCTTCTACTGTAGCTGCTTTGACTCCGCTACAACTGTAAAAGCATCCTTTTGATGACTCACATTTATGAAGTTCTTAGGATTCTTATATTGGCTTGCTTCCCTGTCAGAAAAGTAATGTGCAAGCTTCAAATTTGGTATTGAGTCAATTAATGATGTCAGTAAGCTTATAAAGAACCAAAGCATTGTTTTCCAATTCATCACTAACAGCGTGAAAATTTGGAGCTTTTTATGCTTTTTCAGTACCATCCCTATAGTAAAGAATGACAAGTTGCCTGGGATGTATCCCAAGAAATCTCTTCCCAGTGCTCTGACACACGAATTAGTAGATTTCCTCCTCCCTAACAGGCATTTCTTTTGGAAATGCAGCTTGGGATTTTGCAGTAAAGTCATGACTTGTGCCGATATTACAAGTCATCATATTGCTTTTGACTATGAACACTTCAACTTTGGGTGCAAGGCTCCACAATTTCAGCTTTTTACTGCATTCACTGATCTGAAATTTTAGCTTTTAAGCTGCCAAGTCATCAAAGTCATCACAAGCTTAGCAAGTGTTGCTGGGTTTCAGAGTCTTTGTCTTCTGTCGAGTCTTCCGTTTGAAGCCTCTCGCATTTTATTTATTTTTTTGTTACTACCGACTATATCAGTGATTGGTTTTAGTTTTTGATTGCCATATAAACCCTGGAATGTCTTTTCCATCTCATGAAGTTTTCAAGATGAACAGTCAAGCAGAGAGATGGTGGTATTTAGAGAGGCAGAGATTATAGATTGCTGATTTAATTTTTTTCTTTTTCTATGTAATGGGACACAACATATACCCAATTTTCACTTATGTGTAAGATAAAGCTAAATAAAATTTATAGCTCGATACAGGTTGATAGGAGTATGGTTCTGGGTGGTCAAACACGGGCACCCCTAAAAGTCTGTTTTTGCCATTTATCCTTGAGATCAATACACATTTGCCCATTTTGATTGCTGATTCTATGTCAAAATCAAATAAATATACCAAGTTTTTCTTCATAGCATATATATACTATGTGAGTAATATATGGATGAGGAATGTAAAATGTCACAAAGCACGTGTAGGCCAAATTTTGAAATGGCCTCTCTTTTCTAACAAGTGAGAGCTGGCTAAAGAATTTTTGGGGTCTTCGCTCTCATGCATGTCTTAACAAATGATGAAAAAATGAGCTAGGTCTAAGACGGAGTGGTGGAAAAGTTCTCTGCTACTCTTTGATTTGAAATTCAAGCTCTTACATTTTGTACAATCCTGCCTGAAATGCATGTGCAAAATGGGAAAAATGAACTTCTCATAAAATGCACAGATTTAGGCTTGTTTGTCAGTTTTGTTAATAATGCATCCTTGTTACATCTGAAGCATAGTACACCAGTTCCTAAGTTTCTAAAACTGTGTTCAAAGGCCATTCTGTGTGTGTGTATGTGTGTGTGTGTATGTGTATGTGTGTGTGTTTGTGTGTGTTTGCGCGCACATGTGTGTGCTTGCACTGTGCAACTGCAAGCAAAGAATGAAAGGCAAGCCTACACACACACACACACACACACGTTTCTATACAAAACAGGCTAATTATCCTGAATCTCTGTATCGTAGCTCTGAATCCTGAAGCCTCATATGCTTACTGCATTTTCTCTGGAGCAAGTAAATCCTTCAGACATTTACAGTTCTAGTTGCCCTGGCAACCTCATCAGCTTATTCCTATTGGTTAGTCCCACAGCAAATCAGAATGCGAACTGATTATGTCATATAAAAACAGCATGGTGCATTAAAAACAGTCTGAGGGCGCCATTCTGTGACTCGAGAGAGGCAATCGTGAGTGTCATTTGAGCCGACAGTCGACTTAAAAATCAGGCTTTTTTTTCCCGTACAAATCAATAAGTGCTGTGTAAAGGGACAGTTAAGACCTTCTTTACAATAAGAGGATACGTGCAAGATCAAATGATACCTAAGACATCATTTGATTTGGGAAATTCTGACTTATTGTTAAATTGACTGCATTAACCTTATTTAGGACATCTTGTTAACCAAGACAGCGTCACCAAGCCGAATGACCTTCACTAATGCGGCAAAACAAACAGCAGTGAAGACCTTGATGCTGTCACTAAAACGGAGCTGTTTACAGACTGTCATGCTCTGCTGTTAAGTGCCTACTCGGTTTATCCTGTGTGTGTGTGTGTGTGTGTGTGTGTGTATGTCAGTCTCTCACCACTATCTCGTCAGGTGGCTGATTTATGTCAATAAGAATAATGTAACAAAATCTTAAAGGAAGCTCAGAATGACTATTCCTAAAGACTTTCCAGGGAAGTTGTTTCCTAGCATTCCTCCACTGAAATGGACATCAGCAAAGATAAGACAGACAGGTAAAATTACTTTCAAGTTGTTTTTTATATTCTTTATTACATTGTTCCAGTGTCCATATATTGTGTGTGAAATGATTACAAAATTAGATTTTGTGCATTTTAATTTTATTCATTTTATACTGCATTTTTTCATTATCATTGTTGCTATACAAAAATCACTCTCTTCCCCTCTCTCTGTCAGTCTCGCTTTTGCTTTTTCCTCTTCTGAGTCTATAAGTGCTGACACTATATTGTGTTTTTCCAGCATTACATCATCAGTTCATTTTTGTCAGTATTAATCGGTCTTTTGAACTGCGTAGTCATGATGCCACTTCAGCTCTGACATGATGACTGAGCTTTTCTTACACATTGTGTGTGCGTTTCTGACCACATATCTTTTTTCTGGATGAATCACAGATAAATAAACGGCGCTGACTCAATACTGTACAAATACTGTACAAACAGTATATCTGATCCATATAGACTTGGTTAGTAAGAGTGATCACGTCATGTGTGACAGTTTGTCATCCAGACAAGCAAATTGTCAAAGGCACATATTCCTTTGGCTTCTAGCAGGTGATGCAGCCTGGACAGCAGAGCTACATATGCTGTAAGTAATAGTTTTAGCATTAATTGTAATATTCTATAATATATTAAAATATGTAATATAAAATTTTTGCAATTGTAATATTCCTGTAAAGGAGGTTTAAAGTTCAGTTATTATAACAGACTGTCAAATTACCACTACGTATCTGATCCCTTCAACGTACTGCACTTGTGACATCTAAGGTCTCTTTGGCGGGATTTATGCATTAAAAAATTGGTTTTCAAAACAGTTTTGTGGATTAAGCATTACTTTCCTTCTTCTTATGCATACACCTCAAATATGCAATTCTTCTCAAGTTTACATGAGCTTTTCTCTTTGGTACCAGCTAGTCAGTCAGCCTCTTTATAGAACTACAGCACCAAAAAAAAAAAACCCCAGAGTGAGCCTACTAATGCAGTTACTTTCACTATGAATAACATGACCACTTCTCTTATCTGTCATTACGAGACTGCACTGAAGAGCACCACTGATGCAGTTCTGAGCTGCCGTATGCAGCTTTTATGATTTGTACAAGTCATTCCAGCTGAGATGAGAAGCAGTAGAGATGGAGAGAAGGGTGCTGAGGGGAAAGGATGCAGACTCGGGCATCGTCTGTAAGTGGATGAACAGGACAAGATGAGTCAGGACAATGACACACAGGCACATAATCAACAGAGTGTGATTGAAAGCATGACGAAGGCAAGCGCTTGTACCAGCGCTAAAATCTGACAACACTTATAATGTGAAATCATGGAATTCATTTGTGTTATCACATTTTTAATTTGCTATTTTGGTGAACGACAGCCAAGGTCATTTGAATAAGCTTTATCTGCTGAATATTGTGGGTCATAATTGTATCCATAAAAAAATTTAAGATAACCAGCGTCTCTGTTTTAGGTACTTTCTCCTCAGATGGCCTTTTTGTGGTCTTTCAATGAATGAAATTCAATTAATTAAGTAATAGTGTCATATCTGTGCATTCAATATTAGCCTTGAATGCTTTTTTGAGTGTATTTACAGCCCAAAACATACATTTCAGCATGACATGGTGATGACGTCAAGCTGTTAGACAGTTTCACTGGACGTAATGCTGGTTTTCACTCAAGCCGACATGTGTACGTTCAAGGACAAGGTTTTCAGAAATCTCCTCCCTGCATGCAATATCCAAGTAGCGTGTTAAATCCATATTTACATCTTGAGTCTGAATACTAACATGGACAATGTTGGTATTAAATCCTCACTGAGTGGGCTTAGCTTGGAATCTGGCCCTGTCATCTACAGCCAGTAGGCACCTGATACACTCTTCTGTCGTGTTTGTGTTTTGAGGCTATGGAGAAAGGTACAGCAGTTTCACACTGGAATAAAGTATAGTTCTGTACCATTTAGAGCAAAAGAAATGGAAATAAAAATAAGGTGACAAAATGCAATCTGGACTACATTGTAGTGTGCATGCAGTGTGCGTGAACGTGTGTGTGTGTGTGTGTGTGTGTGTGAGAGAGAGAGAGCAATGTAATATATATATGCAAGTGTTTTTTCAGTGTAAAGGAGATCACAGAGTGGCCTTTTAACAGGAAACCACAGAGGGTGTGAGTAATTTAGAGCGAGCAGGACCAGTCTAAGTGTGAGGAAAGCGGAGGCTGCTAAAGGTTGTGCATGCATGGCCTTTTTTTTGATGCACTCATCTGGTGCATATTTGACCTTTGGGTCAGTTGTTTCACTTTTCTTTCTGCACAATAAGATGTTTAGGTGCAGGTGAAGTTGTAGACTGTAAGCTGTTCCAATCTGTTGATACTGGTATACCGAAACATAAAACCTAACACCTAAATTAGATATGCACTACAGTAGATATGAGTAGCTTTTTATGAGTGTGGATTGTATAAATGTGAGTTAGTTTCTGAAGCAGTGAAAAGAACAGGAAATGGGAATCTGAAAGTTCTTGCAGTAACAGAAGTGAAATTAACAGGTGTTGTGTAGTCACCAGATTCTGTTCTCCATATAGCCGTCCCCTCGACATGTTCGTGTTAAATAATATCATCCTCTACCAACCACACTGATCTATTTCCCTTTCACAGGTGCGTATAACCGTTATAACACGACCGCATGTAAAACTGACCATGTGGTGCAGCTGGTCCATTGAAGAAAGTTGGAGTTTTTTCTTTAGCAGAATCTGTATCTGGAGCTGTAAATGTGTCCTACATCTGTACACCCACGAGTTATATATTAGTTGTGATTTAAAGCCAGTAGGTGATTCAGTTCAATACATGACACATTACACACTAACTCACTACACATAATTTATAACTGTTTCTTACATTGGAATATTTTTCATACAAGCAACATAATCAAAGTAAATTAAATGGGCACTGGATTGTGTGCCAGTGTGCGTCAGTGATTTGGGCCCAGAGATGAACAGCCATTAATTTACAGTCACCAGTGTTAGTCTTGCTGGAAAATTAATCTGACTGCCCATTGGACTGCCCATGACACTGCCAGACAGAATTAGCAATGAAGTAAGATGGTTGTCCATTGCTGTTTAATGATTTATTGTGCTGAAATCATTTTAAACCTCTGGCAAAAGGATTTCAAAAGATTTGTCAGTAAATAAGCATTTGCCAATGGGAAATTCAAGAAATATAAATCCCTAATTACAGTTTAATTATAACTAAAAGCTACCAAAAACACTTTCTTCTGCCTAATCAGAACTGTGTGGGTGTGTTGGAACAAGTGATTGACAGTAACATGACAGTAAAAATGCAATGTAGTGCTAGAGCTAGAAACTGCACATGCTAAAAAAGGAGTTTCCACAGCACTTGCCAGAGAAATGTAAGTCGTAAATACATATCTAGCCCTCACAGTTAGTGGCAAAACCAGGTTATGTTGTGGTTCATGTATATGCAATACACTGCTGACTAGTTTAACAAGCTAAAGCGGTTGACACAGCATTGAGCACATTCAGTCTGCATATCGCATTAAACTTTACTGTTCTCTCATCTAACTGGCTGCTATCACGCATTGGCAGATGGCTTAACACTTTAGGGTTGTGAGCTTTGCTGCTGAAGCTTGGCGAGATCAGATTTGTCATTTTCGTTAACACCATGAGGTTTTATTACACAAACATGAAAAATAAAAACATTGTCAGAAACTGTAGCTGTAACATGGGCTGTACAATGTGCCCATGTATAAGTAATGACTGCAGTAATGACTGTGTAAGATAAAAATACAGCTTGTCTGGCTTTTCATAGTACTATCTATCATACTGTAGTACTCTCTAAAAACAAACAAAAAAAACAACTACAACATTTATCACAGGAACTATAGATAACTGTAAGAAGTTAATTATAAAAAATGAGGTTACAAGAGGTTGCAGATTATGCAGTTTAAGTGTTTCTAGACCTATAATAATCATATAATCTCAAATATCACTTAGATCTTTGAAACTAGAACATGGAATATAATCCTTTAGTCAATATAGCAATAAATCTTTTTTCTCTTCATTTCAGCCTCTGTTAATGTAATATGGTCAATGTTTTCACTGCTCTAAAAATAAAAAAAGCTGCTTCTTTTATATTCTTATTTTCAAGTACATATGTTTTCTCTCGTAGAAGAGGAAAGGAGGGTCCGCGCCAACGACAGGGAGTACAACGAGAAGTTTCAGTATGCAGTAAGAATTACTACAACATATACACAAGACTTGTAATGTAAATACACAACACTACCTAATAATGGTTAATAAGATAATGTGACCCATTTTCTCTCCCCTTCATGGTCCGCCCAGAATAATTGCATCATGACCTCAAAGTACAACATCATTACCTTCCTGCCAGTCAACCTCTTTGAGCAGTTCCAGGAAGTTGCCAACACCTACTTCCTGTTTCTTCTCATTCTCCAGGTACCACAATGTCTATTATTATTTTAACCAAGGTGCGATATGGCCTGTAATAAAGCATTATCTTCCAGAAGTGTATTATTTTCATGCAACAGCATGAACGATGTGTTATTCTGCTTATTCCACTGCTATTTGCCAAAGGTTTGAATATTTAATTTATTCATGGATGATGCGTCACACTTTTCTCATGTCATCAGTTTATAGTTACATTTGAATGTTTTGGAACATCTATGGGACAAATTAGTTCCTGTTTTTGTTTGCGTTAAAACAATGATTTTTAACAGTATTTCAGTCTCTTGCTTTTGCTCCTTTACTCTCTCTTGAAGTTCATAAAACAAATAAACCCAACTCGTCTTTTTACTGAGAAATTTCAAAGAGTAAACTCCTCTGACCTGGAGTCTTACGCGTGACGAGAATCTTTGCAAAGCTCACTCAATAAATGTTACCTACAGTAATTGTCTCCTGACAGAAAACTTCACCATTCCAAAGATGATACATTTTTCTTTGATAAACAGCAAGATATTATTTTTTGAAATCCATTTATTATTAAGCTTATGGAGCTTGTACAAATGGCTGTGAATGAATTGTTACTATAATGTAGAAACAGTAACGTATTAGAACGAGAGCATCAACATAACCCTATTGTTCGGCGGGGACTACTGTCCGAGGCGTGCCTTTAGCAAAACTTTAGAAGTTTTGCTAAAAATACATGCTAAAGCGTTAAATGAACCTAACCGTCTTGTTGTGTTTCATAATAAATAAGTGATACGATCAAAAGATTCAATTTTTAGAGCCTATGTAATATTGATTTTGTTTCCAACAGTCCCAAGCTGTCAGGTTCAAAACTTGCCAAGTCCTTCAGCCAATAGATTCTCTTCTAACGAGTCCCAAGCACATGCCATTGCGTGGTTTGTTTTAGAAAAAACATGAATACATTGAGTATGGAGATTTAATACTTAATCATATTGGTGTCTTACCAATCAGCACTTTTACAGCTTTACTATTTTTCAGTCAGTTTTTATTACAAATGATCGCGCAGCGCTGACTAACAGACCACTAGTCATCTTAGATTGCGAGTATCAGGCACCTGCGACACAGTCATTGCACTGTTGCTCATTCCTGTCATTAGGGAGAATTTCAAAGAAAATTCACATGGGCTTTACTTTGTGTAAAAATATTTGAAAGCTATATAGCCTTTTCTCACTAACCATTCTGAAAATGTCTCAGAAATATCTCATTTTAACTAAATGAATATCAGTGAGGTTCACCTTAGGACAAGTATTGAAACTGTGAATCATCAGAAATTTAGATTTTTCTCTGATTGTACTAAAATGAATGTAAAAGGTTATGGAAATAAGCCCTTCAGTTAATCCAGTTTATTATGCTGTGGTATAAAATATTTTAGGCGAGGTTTTCCAGAATTAAATTCTGTCAGCTGCCCAAGTTCAGTGTTACTGAGTTGAAGTGGAGGGGGGTACACTGAGTCTGTACGCCTAGAGGTAGACATTACTCAATATATAGGATTAGGTATGTGAGTTGTTAGTGATAATGTCATCCTACACAGGAAAAAGAAACTGTGTGTTGTGTCCATAATGAAGGAGAAGGCAAAAAGGATTGAAGAGTAGAGTGCAGAAAGTAAATTGTTCCAAATATTAGCTTAAAGATTAAAAATGATGTTTCTCTTGTTATCTTTTTTTTTTTAAAGAATAAGACATACTTTATGATTTCTCTCTCTCTCTCTTTCAGTTGATTCCTCAGATCTCCTCTTTATCCTGGTTCACCACTATAGTGCCTTTAGTACTGGTGCTGAGCATCACTGCTATTAAAGATGCCACTGATGATTATGTGAGTCTTTCTCTCACCCGCTCTGTCCCTAACACACACACACATACACATACGTGCTCAGAAGTATCCAATCACGTTACCGTTTTGGTATTGTTTTGAAGCTGACTTAATGATAATGTCATGTTTTTCTTCCAACTGGTCATGGATCTGCACTATTTTGCTAGTCACAACTCCTGAATACTGAATATACTCCATGACTTGCTTCAAAAATTAGTGTTTTTACTTTGCACAGCAATAAAAGTTTACACAACATAGAGATTTTTGAGGCTGGCTCTTCTGTAACCTCTCTGTGTCATAGCAAAAGTATTTTAATGTACTGTACATCGTCACAGAATTATGACTCAGCCTTGAGTCATGTTTATCCTATACAGCGAAATGCATGTGATTGTGGAATATATGGCAACCTCCTGCACTATACATGAAATCATACACAATGACAATTTTGTGTAAGTCCCATAAAACCCATTAACACTGACAACGATGAAACACTTAGACCTGTTTTTCCTCTGCTGTAGTTTCGTCACAAGAGTGATAGCCAGGTGAATAACCGCCAGTCTCAGGTGCTCATCAATGGCATGTGAGTCTCAACTCCCACAGATAAATGAACATTTAACAACATTTACACATTGTTAAGTATGCATTATTAGATGTATGGGTTCTTCTGATATTATATCCTTCGTTGTCATTTTATGGGTATGTGTTACAGTCTTCAGAAGGAGAAGTGGATGAATGTGACAGTAGGGGACATCATCAAACTAGAGAACAACCAGTTTGTTGCAGTAAGACATCCTTCCTAACCATGTCCTCAACTTGGTTTAAACTATAATATTTAAACAGTAATGTGTGCACAGTAATTGGTAGTATCAGAAATTGACATTTGACATAGGGCAAAACTAGACAGGTCTTCAGAAAATACAGATTAGATATACAGTATGGAGAGGTGCAGTCATGATTGTGAGGATTTGCAGTAACTCTTTAGAGTTGGAGGGCTTGTTCTAGTTCACTTCCTGTGGTGTAGCTTGCTGCAGTTTTAGTATACTTTTATTGTGTGACTGTAAATCTGAGCAGTGATGAAGGAATGTGTGTGTGTGTGTGTGTGTGTGTGTGTGTGTGTGTGTGTGTGTGTGTGTGTGTTACAGGCTGACCTGCTTCTGTTGTCTAGCAGTGAACCACATGGTTTGTGTTACATCGAGACTGCAGAACTAGACGGGTAAGTCACTTGAGATGTCTCACAAAACCACTACTGAAGATAAATTTGTTCACATGTGACAGGTTTTGGTACATCACACCGTCAAAGAAAACCACAACAGCGCACAGGTCTTATGCTATTTACATTTATAGTATATAGAAGATGGCCTTATCCCGAGCGACTTGCAGAAGTGAACTGAAGTCGCAAAACAAAAGGCAGACTCATGCTAGTTCATTAGGTAACAAACTAAGGGTAACAAACAACCAACAATCTAAAACCCTATTCAGGGTTAGTACTAAATGAAAAGAAGGGATAACATAGCATAGCAATATATACTAATAGAGTGAACAAATAGATTTGGCTAAACCCATATTGGGTACAGTATGAAAAGAAACCAAAGCAGACAAATGTTTAATAGATTATCTATGTGCTAATTTGTTTGGACGGCTGAGTTTTGAGTATTTTATTAGTTTATGAAACTATGCAGGAAATTTGTGGACCTTCACCTTTTCCAAATTGGGTTTAAACTGTTTTAAGGAAACTAGTATTTTGAGTTGGACTCACCCATACAGGTATAGGTTCAGGCTACTGATATAACTATTTCAGATGTCTTTATCACATTTTAGACATATTCTGGTGTATTGTCACAGCCCTGGTTGTAATGGTTTTGTGTGTGTGTGTGTGTTACAGCGAGACGAACATGAAAGTGCGTCAGTCTTTGTCTGTTACCTCAGAGCTAGGAGACCCTGCCAACCTTGCTCGATTTGATGGTATGAGAGTGTTGAAGTTTGAAGTCTCTGTGTACGAATGTGTGTGTGGCAATATAAACCTTAGAAGCGACCTGTGTACTGTGAAATATCCTTAGTGCTGACAGTGACATCACTGTGAAAAGTTGTGTGTGTGTGTGTGTGTGAGTGTGTGTGAGTGTGGGAACGACACCACGTGCCCTGACCACATTCTGTTCTCATTGTACAACTCTGAAGCCTATTTAGTATTATAAATAAACACTGGTCACCATCTTGTAGTTAAGGTAAGATTTGTACATAAAAAGTGCACAATATAAGACCGCTAATTTCTAAGAGAATTGTTGATGGCACTGCTTTTCATGGAACTTCAGATGTTTTAGATTGTGCTGTCTATAGTCCCAGATCCCGATGAGATTTGAGAATCAGAAATTAAAGTTACATTTGGTTTGCAGTATGAGCAGATTTTATCCATAGGTTTGTAATGAGCTCCTTGGTTGTGGACGTATGGATATTTAAGGGTGTGATTGTGGTATAAAGCCACAAAACCAGTATGTTCCTGGTCTGTCCACGAGGTGCCTGTTCCCATATTGTGCGGCACTTATGAAGCTCTGTGGCTCCATGGTGTAGGTTTTCACATCAGTAGTGCCTGGTGCTATTCTGCCCATGTGGACTGTCATCCATCAGTTGGATTGTGACCAGCTACACTTCTGTGGTTTGATTTCAGCACTTTTGTTTTAGTTTTGTTCATTGGTATGAGGAAAGGGTTATATGAATAATAAGCAATATTATTATTGTTGTTGTGGTGGTGGTTGTTGTTGTCTTAGCCATATTCTTAACATCATGATATCTCTCTTTGCAGGTGAAGTGGTGTGTGAGCCTCCTAATAATAAGCTGGATCGGTTCTGTGGGACTCTGTACTGGAGGGAGTGTAAGTATACGCTGACCAACCAGAACATGCTGCTGAGGGGCTGTGTCCTACGCAACACAGAGAGCTGCTACGGTCTTGTCATATTTGCAGGTATGTGAAGGTTTGTGAGTGACCCTGATTTAAAAATGATGCTGTAACATTTGATCCTCAGTGGGTCCATTCCCACAGGTCCAGACACCAAACTGATGCAAAACAGCGGACGCACAAAGTTCAAAAGGACGAGCATAGACCGCCTGATGAACACGCTGGTTCTGTGGGTACGAGAGTCTTTACCCATCTACCTGTGCATATACCTTATACAGGTCTTGATTATACTCTGTCTTCAGCTGGTCTATCTATCATACTGTCTCTCTCTTTTCATCAGATTTTTTGTTTCCTGGTGTGCATGGGGGTAATACTGGCCATTGGAAATGCCGTGTGGGAGAGAGAAGTGGGGTCTCTTTTTCAGAGCTATCTCCCATGGGATCCTCCTGTTGACAATTTCCTCTTCTCAGCCTTCCTCTCCTTCTGGTCCTACGTCATCATTCTCAACACTGTGGTGCCGATCTCCCTTTATGTAAGGTAAACAAAGTTGAGAAAAAAGGCATGCAGAGATAGAGAAACAGGTGTCGTATCCTTTTTCTATAATTTGAATATTCTTAAACCCTATTTGGAGATTATTTGCTTTCATAGGAAGCTGGGGTAATTCCCTCTGTTACAGGTGCTAATCTATGTTTATACTATTATCGGTCTCCAATCTCTCATGAAAAAAAATCCAGATTACATTAAACACTTTCTTCTAAACACACCATCAACATTTCTGGTAGGAAGACCTCATGGTGCACAGGAAGAAAGTTTATTGAGCTTAACTAGTCAGTGCATTTTCAGTCACTGAAGAGAGAATGTTTCTAGCAATAGCAAAATAATGGATGCTTTGGAAGAAAAAAAATTGGAAACTAATTTTGGAAATAAATGCTGATTATGGATAATAGTCTACAAACCTCTCATTAATAGAAACCAAAAATAGAAGTAATCAAATAAAAAAAAAAGAGTGATCCTCCTGGTGGATTAAATTATCTGTGTAAAGAACTGTGGCAGATTCTCAGTAAAACTTATCAGCTTCATTTCCTTATCAATCTGAGACTACTATTTAAAAAAAAAAAGCAAAGGGTAGGGTTTTGATTTATATTTATATTATATTTGATTTTTTTAAGCAGAAATATTTAATTTTAGTATTTTTAATGTCCTCATACTTTCCAGCACACAGTATTATACAGTATATAAGTAACATAAATGAATATAATTTTGGTAAGCATGAAAAATGAATGCTGCCCAAGCAGGGCTTTAGGCATTCCTTTGATTTTTATATTTTGTTTATATACTCAGCAAAAAAAGAAACGTCCCTTTTTCAGGACTGTGTATTTCAACAATAATGTTGTAAAAATCCAAAT
>JAQMYM010000033.1:5801570-5837997 GCA_030014255.1 Parauchenoglanis ngamensis
CCAGATTCGTCCATCAGATTGCCAGATGGAGAAGCGTGATTCATCACTCCAGAGAACGCGTCTCCACTGCTCTAGAGCCCAGTGGCGGCGTGCTTTACACCACTGCACCCTACACTCTGCATTGCACATGATGTATGGCTTGGATGCAGCTGCTCGGCCATGGAAACCCATCCCATGACGCACTGTTCTTGAGCTAATCTGAAGGCCACATGAAGTTTGGAGGTCTGTAGTGACTGACTCTGCAGAAAGTCGACGACCTCTGCGCACTATGGGCCTCAGCATCCGCTGATCACGCTCGGTCATTTTACATGGCCTACCACTTCGTGGCGGAGTTGCTGTCGTTCCCAATCACTTCCACTTTGTTATAATACCACTGATAGTTGACTGTGGAATATTTAGTAGCGAGGAAATGTCACGACTGGACTTGTTGCACAGGTGGCATCCTATCAGGGTACCATGCTGGAATTCACTGAGCTCCTGAGAGCGACCCTTTCTTTCACAAATGTTTGTAGAAGCGATCTGCATGCCTAGGTGCCTGAAGCTTGAACCTGTGGCTATGGAAGTGTTTGGAGATGCTTGAATTTAATTATTTTGATGGGTGAGTGCATACTTTTGGCAATATGGTGTATTTGCTTCTCATGACGGTTCACATTCATAATTACAAGTGATCTGTATCTGACTTTAATGAGAACACGCCTGTCCTTAAAGCTTAAAGTTAATCTTAACTTTAATCCTAACACGCAACCACTAAGTAGCATGTTTCAATAGGTAGCACAGATCTCCAGTGCTGTATGATTCCAGCGCTCAGTGCATGCGTGTTGGCAAAAGGCCACATGAATTCCGATCTGAGCGTTCTCATTCAGGTCGCATGGCTGCAAATCGGATATGCATTAGATTTAGGACCACATATGAAAGTGACTCATATCTGATTTGAAAAGATGAGATCTGTGTCACATTAAGGCAAAAAAATCAGATTTGAGTCACTTCAGCATGGCAGTGTGATTGTAGCCTAAATCAAGTATTTGGTGAATAATTAAAGCCCTAAAATATAATAACTTTTTTTACAAATGACATTTTTTAAAATTCATTTGTTTATCTGCTCATTTAATGATTCCCCATTCCCAATAATATACATGCAATCACACAACTGAAAACAGTGAATAGCACTGATAGTTTTCGCAGTAGTTTATGCATTAATCTCCCATTGATGTAAATCATAGACCTTAACCATGAGGAGCAAGCAATGCAAAAGAGTAATGCTAAAATGCTTGCATGTTGTAAATTGCTACACGTCTATAGATACTGTATCTCTCTTCTTACTCACAGGTGAAGTAGTGGACATTCCAGGAGCTCAGCATAAAGTGAGTATTGACTTACAAATGCAATTAAGGTGACATGAAGTATTTCAAACTGAGGACATTTTACATTCCTGGGTGAAAGCACAAACTTGCTAAAATGATGCAAGACTATGTATAGAATTTTGACCTTTTACCTTCAGACAGGTAGGATTGTAGGATTCTACCAACTGACTCAAATGATATTTTGGCAAATAAATTCTTTTTAGGGTGAAATTCAACCTTGATGTCATTCATACTCTTTGACATTTAGACATGTAATAACAGCTTTAATGGTCCACTATGTAGGATTCTACCAACTGAATCCCCTCCCTTTCTAAGCATGTATTAGAACGTACGGTGGCCTTCAGGCAGCCATAGCATACTTCCTAGTACTCACATTCACACTCCCTTAATTTTTCGGTGTTAAATAACAAGTATGATTCCATTTTTCAAAATTTGGGTTCTCAAGCTTGTTAGCCAGCATCTGCAAACACTGATTCCTTTTTTTCTTTGTTGTCCTTCCGTTGCTTCCTTCTGGGTTCACGCTGTAACATGTAAAATTGTGCAATGAGGAAAGCGCTCTCTAGAGGTTTGTCCATTTTGGGCTACTGTAGCTGCGCAACGTGGTGGCTCTGTAGAGGTGGACCCGCTTCCTGTGTAGATAGAAAGAGCTCATTTTAAACTTACTAAAACCCAATGATTCATAGTTACAGGTAATTATACACTAATGAAAACATACTTATGATTACTATAGTCCACTTCTGCCAATAGATCCCCAAAATCCTACATAGTGGACCTTTAAATATATATATATTTTGAATGTAGACTTGTTTCTATGCACTACAAGTTGAGAAATGCTAAGTCTCTTATTTCAACTTGTGGTTTATGTTTGGCCACAACCATGACCTCAGTATGCGTCAAGATATGTTTAAAGGATATTAAAGCTTTATACAGTCTTATGATATAATGGCTCTTTGTTAGCGGGCTCAGCCTCTGGATTTCAGCACGTGGAACTCGCTGGCTGATCAGGACTTTCGGTTTTACGACTCATCACTACTGGAAGCTGTGAAGGTTGGGGAGCCAACAGTGCACGAGTTCCTCCGTCTGCTGTCTCTCTGTCACACCGTCATGAGTGAGGAGAAAAGTGAAGGTAATTACTTACAGATCCAGGTCTGGCTTTTGTTAATTAATTTTAGAGCATGACTGGCAATTTGGCTAGCTTCCTCTTATTTCTATTGTTCTAATGAACAGAAGCTCAAAATCCGTGTATAATCCGTGTATAAGTGTAAAAAAAAAAAAATAAATTTCTTGAGTGTTAAACATGTTGTGAGCCAATGACAGTGACAATTCTGTAGGGGGGGAGAAGTTTAAATAAGAAAAATGTAATTATGTTTTTCATAATAAAATTAGAGAGAAATGGGGCAGCAGATTTTGAGCAGTAATGCAATTATATCTATCTCATTATTTTGCTTTGTTTCCTCAATTTTATCTGCCCGTCCCTCTCCTCTCTGTCTGTAGGAGAGCTGGTGTATAAGGCTCAGTCCCCTGATGAGGGCGCATTGGTGACAGCAGCACGCAATTTTGGCTTCGTGTTCCGCTCTCGTACACCTGGTACAATCACTACGCAGGAACTGGGTAAAGCCGTCACATACACACTGCTTGCCATCCTGGACTTCAACAACATCCGCAAGAGGATGTCAGTCATAGGTATACTGTTCACGAACTTACGCACACTTGAAATTGTTTACTTACTCTGTGTATATGTAATTCAAGGCCAACATTTCATATATCCAAACACAAGGTTACCTTCAACTTCCAAACTCACAGTACAGAGTGTTTGGACTAGATCCAAAATAGCATGATATTTGTGAATTCCAATCCATACCTGATGATATGGACAGTTCATCCATACAGCTTTGATGCATGGCAATTACCAATTTAAGCTCATTTTTAATTAAAAGGGACTGGGAATAAAGATGAACCCAGCATGGATGGCTGTTATTCAGTATCCTCCTCGACTTTGCGTTATTTTCTTTTTCTTTTCTAGTTTTTTTCGTAACCTGTAACACACTAATCCATGACAACAGACAGTCTCATCTGGATATTAGAGTAAATTTGCTAATGCTGGGGCATTTAGACTACATTCACCACCTCGGAGAGAGAGAGAGAGAGAGAGAGAGAGAGAGAGAGAGATGCTGAAGTCTGCATAAAGTATTCCTTGCCAAGCTGCAGACATATCGATAACATTAAAGGTCCACTATGTTGGATTCAACCACTTGAATGCCCCTCCTTTACCCCTCTTTTTCGAAGCCTGTATTACAGCATACTACAGTAGCTGTTAGGTGCCTGTAGCTTACATACATGTACTTATATTCACACTTTCTTGCTTTTTCCATGCTAAATAATAAGTATGATTTTTCAAAATTTGGGTTCTTAAACTTGTTAGCCAGCAACATCATACACTGATTCCTCTTTTTTCTTCTTCCTTGTCTTCCTTTCTTTTCCTTTGTCACTCTTCCGTTGCTTCTTACCTGATTCATGGTGTAACTTGTAAAACCTTGAAATGCAAAAGGGCTCTCTAGTGCTTTATCCGTTCTGGGGTACTTTAGCTGCGCAACATCTTTTACATCTGTAGAGGTGGACTTACTCACTATGCAGATATAAAGGGCTCATTCTAAGCTTACGAAAACACAACAAATTGTGATTACAGGTATTTATACACTAACGAGAACATACTTTTGAATTCACGAAGTATTTTATGGAATTTACACTCCATTTCTGCTAATAGACACTCAAAATCCTACGCAGTGGACCTTTACGTTTGCTTCTGTCACCGTATCTTGTAAAGGCACTGAAGTATGACAGATTTATTCATATATTACTTGAATCATTATCATTTTGTCTTCTGTGCATACCAAAAATAATCCTTTGCTTGGGTGTATATGTGTGCGTGTGTTTTAGTAAGGACTCCTGAGGGAAATATTCGTCTGTACTGTAAGGGGGCAGACACAGTGCTGTTTGAGAGACTTCACTCTTGCAACCATGAGCTGATGAACATAACCTCAGACCACCTCAGTGTGAGCATGCTTGTGTTTGTCTGTTTGTTTGCTTGTATATTTGTATGTGTGAAAGGCTAAATAGGTTGTATTCAACTAGCAGATGAATAATGATTTATAATTTCCTGTTGTTTGTTTCTACTGGAAATGTAGTACAGAAACAGCATTGGGTAATGATTTTCATTTCCTGTATTTTACTTTAAGTTACAAGAAGCCCACTGTTTGCTGTACTTAATAGTTAAATGCTGCCATCTAGTGGGCTTGTTCCTATAGTCTGTTCCCATTACTTCCCCAATTGCATCTGTCTCCTGTGAGTTTATAGCTCAGGATGGAAGAAGTGTTCTGAATCACATTAATTTATGCTAAAGCAGTGGCTAGAGTATTAGGACCTGACATCAACTGTGCAGATTTCCGTGTGGGTTTGTTAATAGGAGTATGCCGGGGACGGGTTACGGACACTGGTGCTGGCCTATCGGGATCTGTCTGAGGAGCAGTGGGAGGAGTGGGCTGAACGTTACCGTGGTGCCAACAAAGCTACAGACTTCAGAGAAGATCGCCTGGCTGATGCTTACGAGGAGATTGAACAGGACATGATGGTACTGTGGATGTAATGGGTGGTACAGTGACAGAAATGAGTTTTCTATAGTTTTACCATTGTTGAGCAAAACGTAAAGAATTACCGTAACTTATTTAGCTGAAATGCTGTGTGAGAGATCTCTGCAGAACAAAATTGGATTTAATTTTTAACATGTAGGAACTTCTCAAATGATTGCTTTTCTGCTTACTGGACATGGCTGGATTACCTGCTTACCAAGGAAAGAGGGAGGTGGAAGTAACTCAGCTGACTCTACTGAGCAATATCGTTATTTTCAGCTTCATTTTAGGGAGAGAGTTCCGAGCATGGATGTCAAAACAGTTTTACGTAATAGGCCACGTAAAAGGCTACTGTTAAATCCACATGTCCAAATTCTAGTTTTTCCTTGTACAGTATACACAGTGACTTGCACAAGTATTTACGCCTTAGAATTGGGATTTTACAGGTCAGGCCAAATGTTTACATATACCTAGGCTAAAGCTGTATAATCTCAGTGTTTGAAAACTTCACGCACTTGTTACTCTAAATTTCTTTTGGCAAGTCAATTGGGGAAAGCAGCAAAGAGAAAGGTTCTTCTGAAAACATGTCAATGAAATGTTCAAGAGGTCATTCGGCAAGAACAAGTCAGGTGTTAGAATGACTTTGTTCACATCAGACAATTCATTAGAGAATCAGGAATGCATCTGTGGCTGTATTAAAGGGGCTACCTTTAATGAACTTTGGTCTGAAAGATTATATACCAAAGTATATACAACATCCACCATTAAGACAGTCCTAGTACATTGCCATGAGTGGAATCTGTGCTGTCACACGGGAAAGAAGCACCTACTCTAAGACCAGCATAAAAAAGCCAAATCGAAGTTTTTAGGTGATCAACAGCCTTTTGGAGGAGTGTTTGCTGGTCAGATAAAGAAAAAAAGATAAGAAATTGAACTGTTTGGACATAATGGTCAGTGCCATGTATGGACCTTAATGATGCTTTTAAAAGAATGAGGCTTTTAATCTGAAGAAGACCATCTCAACTATGAAGCATGGGGGTGGCAGCATCATGTTGTGGGGGTTTTGCTGGAAAAGGTACTGACACACTTCAGAAAATCGATGGCATCATGAGGAAGGAGGATTATCTTGAAATACTGAAGCAACACCTCAAGGCATTAGCCAGAAAATTAAATAGTGGTCGCAACTGGGTCTTCCACGAGGACAATGTGTTTGAATGTCTTTAGCCAAGGTGTATGTAAATCTAAACCTACAGACAGACCTACAAAGAGACCATAATATTGAAGCGGGGGGAAATAGCAAGTTTGCAAAATTCTTTACAAATAAAGAATATAAAAGGGTGATTCTCACTGCATGTTCAAAGAAATGGTTACGTGATTTTTTTAAAAATATATATTTTTTGATCAAAATTTCAAAAATATTTTTGGTGAAATTGTTTATAATTTAAATTGTTGTGATCAATAGTGTTGTGAACAGGGAGTGTAGAGATATTAACAAAATTTTAAGTGAATAACAGAACAAATAGTAGCTTACCTTGTTAATATCTTTAATCTTCATCTCCTCAGGTGCATCACGGGAAAATAAAACTTTATTTAAAAATATCCATGTTTTCTTAACAGGAACTGTAAAAATCTAATTAAGTAAAAAATATTTACAGCAAATATAAATAATACTTAATTAAATCATCCGTACAAAAGCGTTCTTATCTCTGCAGTATGTCTTTTGAGTATTATAAGAAAACAACATTTTATTTTTTGAAAATATATTTCTTTTTTGATTTTTACTGCGTTTAATTACCGCGATCATGCATCTGGACACATTGCGGTAAAGAGAAAAAGGGGTTAAAATGTTTAATAAAAATGAAGTAAAATGTTTAAGTGGGTTCATTTTAGGGGTGCATAAAAAAGAATGTTTGCATATTTGAAGTAAATGTCAAACTGTAAAATTTTTGTACAACTTAGATATCAAAATTATCTTTGTCGTAGTTAACATATAGCTTCATGAGAATCCCCCAAAAGTTGTGATTGCATAAGTATTCACCCCATTACAGTGAAACCCTTAAATTGGTTGTTTTGGAAAGAGACATGTTTACAACATTTCAGCGTCAATTCAATGTGCTTGTATTCGCAATGTTATGTCGCATTTCTGTTATGAAATGGTGTGGCTCTTGCAATTTCGTCAGCATTGTTTACATCGGGGTTTTCCTAACTTTTCACACGGCAGAACATTCCACAGACAAACAAACATGTTCCAGTTGACATTATTTATAGGTCAACTTGCTTTTGAGTTATTAAGGTTTTGTTCAATTTAAGTGACCAGTCAAACTGGCTAATAACCATAAGAACTCAATATAATGAACAAATATACATATAAAAATATAATAGCTTTCATAATTGCTGGTTGTAATTTCCACTGCTGTAGATAAATTAAAAAGTCACAGATCCCCTGGCTCTGCGTAATGGACCCCACTTGGAGAGATACTGTTTTCTACTCATCAGTAAAGTGAAATAGCAACTTGTTCTTCAGGTTTCTCTAATGCCACATTACAGTGAGTGTCCACCATAAGGTATTTAAGACAGAACATTTTCAGGAACAAATAAAGACATATTCTGAGCACTGCGGTACTCCTCTGTGCACAAAGTGATCTAATACAAGGTTCTGCAGGAGGTATTTTTACATTAGATCAGCTAATTGTACTGTGTGGGCTAACAAGAGATACAATATTTGCTTGGGTGTTCCTGTCTGCTAAAAGGGATAGTTGTGTATGTGTGATGAAGCATACAATTTGAAGCTTTGCCCCTTCCTGACATCTTCTATTTTTGCAGATTTGTCACATTTTACTATTTTCGATGTTTAAGCAGAATTTTAAGAAAACAAAATAAAGGCAACCTGAATAAACATGAACTGCAGTTAAAATGATGCCTGTTGAAGTTCCTGCTACAGCATCTGAATAGGGGGACTACAGTGGGACTGCAGCCGATGATCGCATTGGAGGTCTATGAAGTGCCATATTAGGCACTTCTTAGACCTTTGATACTCAAACATTGGCAACAAATATTGATTTGTTTCTGTAAGTAGACGGTATAATATTACAGAGCAGCTCATTGTCTAGATAATACAGTGTATTGGGTTTATTACAATCCACTACTGTTCAGCTTAGAATGTTCTGCTGCCTAAACTATTCAGCTAATTGCTCAGCACGTTATGAGATCAATCAAATCAAGTAAAGGAGGATAGGCTTGATATCAGAGATGCATAAGGTATAGTTTTATGTGATGTATGTACAATCATATATTGTTTTAAATTATATGTTATAGCTTTTGGGAGCCACAGCTATAGAGGATAAGCTGCAGGAGGGTGTGGCTGAGACCATCGCTATCTTGTCACTGGCTAACATTAAAATCTGGGTGTTAACTGGAGACAAGCAGGGTGAGTGAGAATCACATTATCAAGAGTCTATACAAACAAACCCTGTACAACCTCAAATAACTCAAGGACTTTCTAAGCAAATGTACAACCTGTACAGTATATTTACATATGCACAATGACAGGTGATCATCTTTACTGTACCAGCATACAGTACCTTTCATAAGTATTCACTCCAGTGATTTTATTTCCACATTTTGTAGTGTTATAACCTGGAATTGAAATGTCCGTAACTGGGATTTTGCCATTTGATTTACACTGCATGTCTAACGTTTGAAGGTTCAATAAATTTTATTATGACACAAAGGTTAATTAAAGCTACACTATGTAGTTTGGGGGAATTTATTAGCAGAAATGGAATATAGTATACATGTGTAATTCATATGTATGTTTTCATTAGTGTACAAATACCTGTAATTACAAGTCGTTGTGTTTTTGTAAGATTAGAATGAGCCATTTATAGCTACATAGGGTGCGGGTCCATATCTAATGGAGCCGGCCATGTTGCACCGCCATGTTTGCTACATTATTCCAGAATTGACAAACCTCTAGAGAGCGCCTTCTATGTTTTGGGTTTTTATAAGTGGCAGCGTGAAGCCGGAAGAAATATAAAGAAGAAATTAAAGGAATCAGTGTTTGCTGGCTAACATGGTTGAGAACCCGAACTTTGTAAAAACGGAGGGTCATACTTATTATATAACACACGAAACAGTAAGTCAAGTCAAGTCAGGTCAAGTGGCTTTTATTGTCATTTCAACCATATACATGTGGTACAGTGTATAGTGAAACGAGACAACATTTCTCCATGACCAAGGCGCTACATACAAGACAACACAAAAGTACAAAAGGTGCATGTGTGCAACAGAAGACAGCATAAAGTGCATGTGTGCAAACATGTGCAAACACTGCAAACACAACATAAAGTACAAAGTGTACAAATATGCAAACAGTGCAGACATAAGACAAGACAAAAACAAGGCAGAGCAGCACTAATCCAAATGTGATGTGCAAAATTATGGAGGTGCAAAATGTGCAGAGTTTTAGAGGTAGCCCGGCTAGCTGAGTGGCGGCGTCCGGAATTCTGTCGAGAGCTATGTCTCCGTGAAAACAATGATGCAGCACTCCCTAAACTCACGCTGGGTAGTCCGCTGGAGTCGGATATAGTCCAATTTATTTGTCCAGAGAACAGACATTGGAAAGTGTTATGGTTGGTAGGGGCGATCGGCTAGGACCAGCTCACAGCCTAACAAGCACCCCCGCCCGCTTGCCGCGCTTCCGCTTCCCCGCACACCGCTCTCGGCGGACCCTCTCCCGGCCGCTGGCATCAAGGGGCCACCAAGGACTGAAGGCTTGGTTTCCGTAGCAACCTGAGGACACATAGTGTTTCCAAGAGGCCATCCCGCAGGTCAGTTTTTGAGTATTCCTTTATGTCCAGCAATGTTTCTCGTGGGTAGACATGAACACCGTTTATTTTGGTGTTATTATTATTATTAATAATATTATTACTATTATTATTATTATATTATTATTATTATTATTATTATTATTATTATCAGAGTCTCGCCAAGAAACAGAATAACACAAAAAAAACACCATTTTCGGATCCGGAGTGGCCGCTACTGCCGCGCAACCATGACGTTCATGTAAGGGGGCATGAATCCTCTTCAAAGAAGCGAAAGCATGAAGCAAAGTGAGGACAGTGAAATCAGGACAATGCGACAGCAGAAAATATGGAAAAGCAAAACATGGTGTGGCATTTCCCAGATGGAAATCACTGATGAGGGACAAATGTTTTCAGAGTGACTCCGATGTTGCCTGTTTTGTGCTGGACAAGTAATTGGATTTATATAATGTCATGCATGATGCATGACTGTTCCCATATAGTGTATATCTAATCATTCTTTGACATCAATGTTTTCCCAAGTAATGACTCAGGTTACACTGCAATAACACACCAAACAGTAAGACTGCTACAGGTAAAGCACAGAGCTGCTGTATAAATACCACTTTCTGTTCTGTTGGTGTTCATATCGCCCTACCAATATAATAAAATAATTTTATTTATTAAAGCAATAAATAAATATTAATAATAATATTGATAGTAATATTGATAGTAATATTGATGGCAGTTCCTTTAGTCTCTACTGGACATAACTGCCCATGACCTACGTGTTTAGCAAGGCAAGTAACAGTTGTTTAGGCGAACTCACACTCTCAAATTTAGTGTCAGGGATGAGTGCTTTTTACATTTTACGTTGAAGTGGCAGCTTGAAACCAGCACCAGAAGGACGACGAAGAAGAAGGAAAAAGAATCAGTTGTTGCTGGCACTGGTTTGAGAACAGCAAGTTTGAGAACCCAAATTTTAATAAATGGAACAAGGGAGCATGAATCCTCATCAACGAAGCAAGAACATGAAGCTAAATGAAATCGGGACAGGCGGAAAACAAGGATAAACATTGGTGTGGCCTTTTCCAGATAGAAATCGCCAAAGAGGGACAGAAGAAGACGACTTTATTTGGCTAACCTGTGCTCCAACAAATATTTGACAACTTCTTTCATGGTCACTCTCTTAGTTGAACTGATAAGTTAAGCATGCTATTTAATAGGTGTAGTTGAGGTAACTTGTATGTCATGTTGCAATACTGTTGTCTGGAAAGGATCATGAAAAATTCTAGGGAAATTACAAATTAGACTTTCAACATCTGCCTTCTTGTGGTCAGGCAAATTGAAGAATTTTCAGAATTTGAAAGTGAAACAAGAACATTAACAACATTTCAGAATTTGAACGTCTGCAAAAGGTTAGTGGCACATGTAGCACTAACCCATCTGAGTTCTCAACAGTATGCTTCTCACTGCTATTACATTCCACTATCAACCCAACAGAAACGGCTTTATTGCTGCACATGTCCTTCAATTCAGAACCAAAGAGGTCTTCACAAGTCTATTAAGCTTTTTGCATGTTAGTGTGACAGACACAGGTTTGTGTTTATGGTTAGGAGTACAGAAAACAGTCAGTGTCACTAAGATTTTCCCTTCTAAAGTGTAGACCACAAAGCCTGGTGAAATGTCTCCAGACCACCTTGAGCCTCAGGATGATGAGGACTGAACACCTGCTGTGTTTAGCGTTTTCATAACCTGTAGAAACAACTTAAATAAAAAGTTATATAAAAAGTAATAATAAAAAGGATAAAAAGTTAGCTCCTGAGCTGTCCTTGAGCACCAACCAGAAGTGATGAAGAACAGAATTAGTAACTCTGTGTAAGGGAACAGCCTTGAAATATTTATAGGCAGAAGGCCAACACAACCAACAAGGACATGATCTAAAGGCTCCCTTCAGTGGCTTGATCACAATTAACAGGTCGCTTACTAAACTTGTGTCCGTAGAATTTTTACCCTGCCTAGTCTGCACTGATTCCAAGAAACAAGCAGCAGTAGTAGGCAAAACACCAGGCTCTACTACAACATCTTTACTGAGAAAGGAACCAGATATATCAAGCACGTCTTTCAAAACATGAGCTTTAGCATGTGACACAATACACACAGAGAAAACTGTGGGGAGATCATGTGACACTTCATCTGGTAAGAGGCAGGGCAGTTAGTAGGGCTCTCCAGAAGACTGGAAGAACTTTACCTCCAGCTATGACTGCCCCCAGAATCAAAGCAATGCCTTCCACAGATAAAGACTGACATAACACTACTTTAAATATCTCCATAGCTAGACCTGAGCTCAAGGAGACATGACGCAGGGGAACCTGAATATTATGCATAGCAGTCCCTTTACAAAAGACATACCTTCCACAGAGCAACTGCTCTAAAGAAGGTACAACTCTAGCCAAAATAAATGACTGGGTAGCCCCAGTATAATGAAGGATTTTAACAGGGACTGGGGTCTGTTGCTTACCTACCATAGAAACAGCACCATCTGTTACAAATGGCCAATAACTAGAATCGAGAGACTCTTTAGCATCATAAAGCCAGAAACGGAAACATGAGTAGGAGCAAGAGTTTTAATTAAAGCAATGCTCTCAGACTGACTGGGGCTTTGCTTTTTCTTTTACTGTTTCCTTTTTAAAATTGCACAATTTGCAGTTACACGACCAGGCTTATGGCAATAAAAACATACTCAGGAGCTAGGAGCGGAATTTCACCGACTACGTTAAACTGTCTTAGATCAGTCAGTAATGGAGATTCTGTCTTGTGTGTCAGCACAAACTCATCAGATAACACAGTATCCGATAACATGAAGGAAACCGTCCTCTCATTTAGGTACACCACTACACGATCAGGTAAACAGTTTTTAAATTCCTCAAGCAAAAACAGCTTCCATAAAGAGTCAATGTCATAAGCTTTACTCACAGAACATTACTTGTCCAACAAGGACTTTTTCTCCCTTGCTAACTCTACAAATGTCTGTGAAGGAGCTTTCTGATTTCTGAACCTTGGCCTGTAGGCTTCAAGGACCAATTTGTAAGTATAGTAGCTCATACTTTAAGCTATCCCTTCAAGGACAATGAAGAACACACTTCCTGAGCTTACACTCAAGCAGGAAAGACTAGACATTTAAGGCTGTAGCTATATGCTCAAATACACTAAAATAAGTGTCCACATCAGTTTCTTGGAAAAGGGAAACCAACACAATGTTCTTACTCACCTCAAGAAGTAATTTTGGATGTGGAAGAGCGAGCAGAATGAGGCATAGGGACAGGCCTTACAGGAGGTACAGGTAGAGATGACACTAGTGGAGTAGGGAAAGACAGGTTAGCAGAGTGGGCAGTGGTCTATGATGTGATCTTCCTAGTCTGTCATAATCAAGCTTTCTAGTGACCCCCAAGTTCCATCTTTTGTGTAGCTCTCCTAAGTCCAATATCTGCTTTACGTGCTTCTGCCTTTTTTGAGCATCCATTTGGAGGCAATCAATGCGCACCTTAGCATGGTCCTTATCCCTCGATCTTGGAGGAAAGGAAGAAAAAGGATTGAAGCAGGGTAGTGTAGCTCTATCTTCTACCGCAGCTCAGCCAGTTCTGCAGCTGAAGGCACAAAAGTAATGTCGCCATTCTTCAGGCCATGAGTCACAGTGGTATCAACAGGTGGGGAAAGCTCAAGAACTCCTTATTCTAGCAACTTAGTGAGAAGCTTACTCCTTATCTTTCTTTTAACTATGCTCCTAGAAACAAGTACACAATTGTAAGCAGTTATTTCTAGTAGGTCATGCTTCCGACACCTCTGAAATACATCCAGACTTGGAGAAGCAATCAATGCTTGCTAGTCAAAAGTGGCCATGCTTTCCTTTCTTATGCACAGCCAAGCCGAAGACTATGAAGCTTTAATTTCACAGCAATAACCCGATTTTTTTCATATCATGTCCAGTCAGATCCCAGACAAGCCCCACTTGTTATGTTCCTACAGAAGACAAAGGCCTAGGGTGAGTGAAAGAAGAATAACAATTTAAGATTGTTGGTTGGTTGGCTGATAGTGATGGTGAATGAGTAGGACAGGAGGTTGAAGGTATGATCATAGCTTTTATTTTCAACACACAAAGAGCATGACTGGCATTTACAGACAGTAAGAACAGGACAACCATGAAACCAGGATGACTGGACTCATCTAGGAGAGAGAATGTGGACGGTGCCAAAAGAATGAACATTTAAAGTAGTATTTAAAGTAGTCCATTGAACAGCTTCTGGGCAGTTATATGTAGATTCATGACATATAGTCCCACTTAAGTCAATTTTTAGTTCATGGTTGTAACCCTACAAAATGTGGAAAAGTTAAAGTGGGGTGAGTACTTGTGATTTATTTATTATACTTTCCATTTATTCATGTACAAAATATAAGTTTAATATGGCATCATTTGGCTCTCTTATAGAGACAGCAGTGAATATTGGCTACTCATGCAAAATGTTGACTGATGACATGACTGAGATCTTCATTGTTAATGGGCACACTGTTCAAAGTGTCCGTGCGGACCTCAGGTATGGTACATTCTACCTGTTCATACTTATGTCCATTCATCCCCATCCCCTATCAAGTGGTCTACTCAGGGCTCCAGAATACAATCATTTAATTAGCAATGTGCAAATAAAGCACTTTCCGTATACGCGAGTTCTGCCAGCCTGCATGCTGTCCTTCTCAGGTGGTGCGGTTTTTCTTGGGGGATGCACTTGTTTTGATGACATAGGAGACATATTTCTCTACAGCCTTGTTTTTTATTACTTGCATGGACCCTTTTGAATGCAAGAAAAAGTTTTCTCCTTTGTTTGCAGAAACTATGGTAAATACTTCAATTAAACTATATGCTTTCAGTGCAGTTACTTATTGGTTATGTTTGTTCTCAATTTCATTTAATTCTATGGTCGCGAACCACCCTTTTTGATTGCGAAAAATTACACTCCATTGCAAAGACAATAGAAAATAGGTGTTGAGTAGACTTAAACTGCCATATCTTACTTGTTTCTTAACCAATTTTCTCAATCTTGGTGTCATTTCATTTTGTTTCTTTTTTGATGCTCTGTTCAAAAATAAAATAACTTTTAAATGATTTTCCAACACATTACATTTTTTGTAACATAACTAATTTAATCACATTTTGAAACCGTTTTTGGAGACAGTGCGACTAATTTTCATAACTTGACACACCACTGTTATTTGCAAACATTGCAAATATATATATTTTCGAATCATCATATGTCATGTGAAACCCCAAGAGGAAGTGAGAATTGGTGTATGTTTGCACTCGTATCGTTGGTGTGTGAATGCGTGCGCATGGAGAGCAGAGAGCTATTGTATGCTTTTGTTTCACCTTTGCTCTCATTCAGGTTGCATGGGGTCACAATTTGTCTGGTCGGTGAATAACCAGGAGTGACACTGCAGTGGCGTTGACATCGAGATTTTGAGCTCATTACCAGCATAACGCTAGTCATCGAACATGAAGCTAGTTAGCTAGGGAGCAACTTACCTAGTTACCTAACGTGAACAATCACTACACTCAGTACATTACACAAAAGACTAGTTTAATGTAGATTTCATTGGCTCCAACTAATTTCCATAGTAAATAATAAATAATAAATTATTTATACATTTGATGTCTCCACCAGGTTGTTTTCAGCGAGTTGTCAATCTATTGCCGGATATGACATTACACAGAACCCGATTAATAGGAGCGAATTCGCCAAGGCAAGGAAATTGAGATGGTGAATTCCCAACTTGAGAAATGTGCAAATGAGAATCATGTGAAAAGCAGTTCAGAATGGGATGTGTTTGGTATGTGACATTCTCTAAAGAGGCCGGAGTAACAAAAAAAGTCAGATCAAGATGGCAGAGGCTAAAGGCTATATTTAGCATGAAAATGTTGTGTTGCGTTGCATGTCGATTTAAGTGGTGCGCGTAAAATTTGTGCTAGTGCTCCAGCAATCTTCAGTAAGGAGTACCAGTGCTACTAGTGGAAAAAGTTAGTCTGGAGACCTGTTATTAGTTATTTACTGGGCTGTGCCTCTCACATGACCCATTATGTTGAACCTCTTCCCTGTTTTGCAGGAAAGCAAGGGAGCGCATGATGGAGTCTGCCCACACAAGAGATGGTGGGAAGGAGGCAGAGACTCAAGATCTAGGTAATGGATTTGAAAGAGATGCAGCTAAGCAGGTGCCTAATCTGGAGAAAGGTACCCAACCCCTGTCCCTTCCTACCTCAATACTGGAGTCCATAAGTGGAGAGTTTGCACTTGTGATAAGTGGTCACAGCCTGGTGAGTGACATTTGCGTCATGAAATCTGATTGGTGACTTTGTGAAAAAAAGACATCTTAATCATTGGCTTAATTTTTGTCTCTGTGGCAGGCTCATGCATTGGAGTCAGACATGGAGCAAGAATTTTTGGAGACAGCATGTGCATGTAAGGCAGTGATCTGCTGCAGGGTCACTCCTCTACAGAAAGCTTTGGTGGTTGAGCTCGTCAAGCGGCACAAGAAAGCGGTCACCCTCGCCATCGGAGATGGAGCCAATGACATCAGTATGATCAAGAGTGAGTTAAGAGGAATGGGTTCTGGTAGAGAACGTGTGAAATACTCATATTAAGGATCCATTTATCATTGCTGGATGTTTTGGCTCCATAGACATCTAAAGTCCTCATTTATTGCATTGTAAAAGAAAATAAGGCATAAGATCCAGGCATCATATTTTCTTGGTATTTTCATAACCTTCAGAGTAGGCAGTAATCTGGCAAAGAGCAGTATAATTGTTGGGTTAGAATTTGTTAGAATGATTCAAACATCAATCACATCAACTACTAAAATTTAAGGCTGCACCAGTGACACAATATTCTTATGATAGAAATTACTGACTGATATAATAAATATTTTCTGCCTTTTTCTGTCACATATAGATATTATATAGATATTTCATTGGTAGTGCTGCACACTGAAAGTGTGAGCTTTTATACAACCCCAGTACACAATTTCCAAAAAAGTTGGGATGCTGTGAAATATTTAAATAAAAACAGAATGTGATGATTTGCAAATCATGTAAACCCATATTTAATTGAAAATAGAACAATATTTCAATATCAATAGACAATATATCACATGTTGAAATGGAGGAATTTTATTGTTTTATGAAGAATATATGCTCATTTTGAATTTGATGGCTGCAACATGCCTTTCAAAAAGGTTGGGACAACAAAAGACTGGAAAAGTTGTTCAATTTAAAAAAAAGAAAACAACAACTGGTAAAACATCTCACAACTAATTAGGTTAATTGACAGCATGTCAGTAACATGACTGGGGGGAAAAAGAGCATCTCAGAGAAGCTCTCAGCAGTAAAAGTGAAAGACTGTGTGGGCAAATAGTTTAACAATTTAAGAATAAATTCAGCAATGTAAAATTGCAAAGAATTTGAGGATTTCATCATCTACAGTACATAATATCATTAAAAGATTCAGAGAATCCAGTGAAATCAAGGGACACAGGGACAAGGCTGAAAATCAGTGTCGGATAGCCGTGATATTCGAGCCCTCAGGCGGGACTGCATTAAAAAGAGATATAATTCTGTAGTGGAAATTACCAGCAGCAGGTTATGATAAGAAGAAACCATATATAAACATGATCCAGAAACGCATCCTTCCTCTCTGGATTGGAACTCATATAAGATGGACTGAGGTGAAGCAGAAAACTGTCTTTGGTCTGATGAATCAAAATTTCACACCGTGTCCTCAGGGATAAAGAGTAGAGGGACCGTCCAGCCTGTTATCAGCGCGTAGTTCAAAAACAAGCATCCGTGATGGTATGGGGTTGTATTAGTGCACATGGCATGGATAGCTTGCACAACTGGGAAGACACCATTAATTCTGAACGATATATACAGGTTTTGGAGCAACATATGTTGCTATCCACACAATGCCTTCTTTTAGAGAAGGCCTTGATTATTTTATCAAGACAATGCCAAACCACATTCTGCACGCGTCACAACAGTAGGGCTCCAGAGTAGAAGGGTGCGGGTGCTATACTGGCCTGCCTGCAGTCCAGACCTGTCACCTAGTGAAAACATTTGGGGCATATTATAAAATATGACAAAGGAGACCCAAAACTGTTGAGCGGCTAAAATCCTATATCAGGCAAGAATGGAACAACATTTTAAAAAGTTGTGGAACACAGTGGTAAATATGCCCCTGTCCCAACTTTTTATGTTAGTGTTTTTATGTTGTTTTTATGTTTGTGTTTTTATGTTTGCTGGCATCAAATTCAAGGAGACCATATATTTTCCAAAAAACAAAGTTTCAATGTTTGATCTGTTGTCTTTATTCTATTTTCAAATAAAAATAAATATTGGTGTATATATGATTTGCAAATCATCGCGTTCTGTTTTCATCTCCATTTTACAAAGCATCTAAACTTTTTTGGAAACGGGGTTGTATTTGCAAAGCAAACAATGGGAAATCTACACTCATTAAGAAAAGAAGCAAGATATCAAAGATCCTCATATCAAGCTAATACAAAGATCCAATGGCCTAAGGGAGAAAAATGGGGGAAAAGTTCAGTTTGGCTCAGTAATTTGTATTGAGACAATGACGTGAAGAGTAAAGAGCAAGACTGGACAAAGTAGTGTAGTTATAAAGAAACAGAGTGACATTAATGTGTACATTCACAGAATCAGGTTGTAAGAAATGCAACCGGTTTCTAGGCCTGCATGAAAATAGAGCTATAATATTTTGAGGCATGTTTTTAAAAATATTCATCCACTGCCAGGAAAAGACTTCCTTTCACATAACTCCATCGTTTCTCAACACAGGAAGTGAATTAACCTCTTCCCCCTTCTCTTTCTTTTGAGACGGTTCTGAAAACATAGTCAAAGCAACCATATTTGACACTGACAAATTAAATCTAGTAGATGTGCAATGTAAATCTTAAAATAATTCCATATGGTTCATCTAATGCAAAGTCCATTTGTCCATGCTGTATGATGGATGCATATTAGAGCAGGTAAATGAGAAAACCGTTAATCTCTTCTTATCGCTTGAACAACTCGCTTAAAATTCTGGGAGCTGGCCTCTTTTTTAAGGAGCCGGAGATTTCCTACTCCCCACTGTGCTGAAGCATTTCCCTTTCCACTAAATGCAAAATGCTCACCAGTGTAAATAAAACTGACCTGCATTGTTAGTAAGCACAGGAGTGCTGACCCCTACATTACAAATCGCCAGGTTAATGTTATCAGGAACATAGATGCTGCCTGCCCAGGTTTTTATTGGGCATGCTGTTTCAATCAAAGAGCACAGATTGTTTATAGTTATTGTAAAAGTGTGGAAATACTAACACTGACCCTAAAGGCCATATGTACTGGTCAACATTCCACTTGGACTAAGGAACCCAGCCAGGAAAAAACAACCCCTTCTTGTGTGTGTGTGTGTGTGTGTGTGTGTGTGTGTGTGTGTGTGTGTGTGTGTGTGTGTGTGTGTGTGTGTGAAAGTCTTAGGCAGCTTTATTTTATTTAATTTTTTTTGTTTTGTGTACAAACTTTGTTATAGATTTTATACAAAAACATTTTAGATTCCCAAGCAATAGTTTTCTATTATAAAGTTAAATATTGGAGAAAAATATTTGTCATTTTTAAAGAAAGAAAGTAAAATCCATGTCAGATTCTCAGTAAGACTCACCAGCTCCTTTCCATATAAAACTGCACACATTGTACCTGAGACTAGTTTTTAAAAAAACAAAAAACAAAAGGTTGTCACACCAAATATTGACTTTCATTTACTGCACTTTATAGTGTTTTTCTAATGTAGAAACATTCAACTGCATTATTTTTTTAAGGCATCCTGACTTTACAGAATGTTCTCCGCATGTGCCCAAGACTTGTGCACAGTACTGTATACAAGAGGAAAAAAAATCTCATCTGTCTTCAATTAAATGTTGCATCTTATAGCCACATGCAAATAATGATTTAAAAAAAAATGTAAATTTAAGAGCTTTGTGAGATAAATATAGATAAACAGCACTATGCAAATATGCTTATATTAGTGTTTGAATTTAGAAAGAGTTAAATAGTGGAATAACCCTGACATTTAATCACAGCTTTCATGCGTCTTGGCGCGTTCTCCACCAGTCTTTCACATTGCTCTTGAGTGACTTTGTGCCACTCCTGGCGCAAAAATTCAACTTTTATTAAGGGCATGTGACCATCCATCTTCCTCTTGTTCATATTCCAGAGGTTTTCAATGGGGTTCAGGTCTGGCGATTGGGTTGGCCATGACAGGGTCTTGATCCTGTGGTCCTCCATCCACACCTCAATTGCCCTGGCTGTGTGGCATGGAGCATTCTCCTGCTGGAAAACCCAATCCTCAGAGTTAGGGAGCATTGCCCAAGCAGAAGGAAGCGAGTTTTCTTCCAAGATAACCTTGTAAATGGCTTGATTGATGCATCCTTCACAAACAACAATCTGCCCCATTCCGGCCTTTCTGAAGCACCCCCAGATCATCACCAATCCTCCATCAAACTTCACAGTAGGTCCGAGACACTGTGGCTTGTAGGCCTCTCCAGGTCTCTGTCGAACCATTAGACGACCAGATGATGGGAAAAGCTGAAAATTGGACTCCTCAGAGAAGATGACCTTATTCCAGTTCTCTATGATCCAATCCTTATGGTCTTTAGCAAACCTCAGCCTAGCTCATCTTTGCTTCTCATTGATGTAGAGCTTTTTTGTAGCTTTGAATGACTTCAACCTGCCCGGAAGAGCCTGTTTCAAACCACCCTTGCCATTTGCCATTCTTTTTGTAGGTCATTTAATGTCATCTTACGGTTGTTGAGTGACATTTGAAGGACTTGATCATCATCCCGGTCAGTGGAGAGTCGTTTTCTCCCTCTGCCAGTCTGTAACTTTGTTGTCCCCAATGGCTGCTGCTTGACCTTGTTCTTATGAACTGCCATCTTTTGAAATTTTGAGGAAGGAAGCAACCTGATGCTTGCTGTATCCCTCTGCCAGTAAAGCCAGGATTGAACCTGTATTCCGGTTAAATTTAAGGTACTATTAGCACGGTTTTTGCCATCCAAACTGATCTTATTGCAAGAGGATAGTAATGACCACAGCAGTGATTTTAATACTTTTCCTCATTAAATAGGATTTGCTTCAGGTGATCATCTAGTCAGTACCTCATTCGGTAAAATGTGAGGTGTGCTCGTGTTGGAATTCCACCACAGACACTGGAATGAAATCAGATGCTGATTTAAGAATTCCCAGAGCTGTGTGTGTGTGTGTATGTGTGTGTGTGTATGTGTGTGTGTGTATGTGTGTGTGTGTATGTGTGTGTGTGTATGTGTGTGTGTGTGTGTGTGTGTGTGTGCATGGTGCCCTGCAATGGACTGGTGTCCAATCCAGGGTGAATTCTACTGTCTTGTGCCCAGTGTTCTCATGATAGGCTCCAGATTCACCATGGCCCTGACGAGGATAAAGCAGATACTGAAGATTAATTAGTGAGTAAATAATATGTTTGGGTTTTATCAACAAAGAATGAAAAATACAAAATTCCCTCATTAACTCAAGTTGTCTACAACAACTAGTATATAACAATGGCTTTTTTTGTGAGTGAATAACAGTCTCAGATATGTGTGTCAAATAAATGTGCTGTTAAGACTGCCTTTCGTTAATTTATTTAGTGTGAAAATGCTTTTCAATATACAGGATTGTAATTATAATTCTAAAATATTATACGTTGCAACCACCTCTATTGTATTTCTCTGATGTTAATTTAATTTTTACTTTATAACTAATGTAAAGATGTTGTCAACTATCTTTTGTTAGTATTTATAACCTATAGGTTTGTCCATAAACAAGATAACTTCACAAAGGGTTTCAGGTCGGTTTTTACTAAGGCCAGTCAAATTAAAATATAATAATATTTAGTAATATAAACGTAGTAGCATAGTTATGAACATAACGTGGCATAGTAATATTTAATATAGGGTAATCTTCGGTCTCCGCTCTCCGGTCTGCTGTAGCCCCGCCCACTTCAAGCGCCACACCTCGCCAACCAATCACAGCGCAGCATGACTGTTCCATCACTCCACAGTTTCCCAGGCAACAGGGCTGCTCGGCTGAAGGCGCTGCATCATCAGCATCCGCTGCTCCGCGCCGCTCGAGGCCGCAGTGTCTCAGCACACACACACACACACACCTCCCCCACATCGCAGCCTCACTCACGCCCTGAGCACGAGATGGAGTAAAGCAGCGATCAGGTGAGTGCCACACTTCTCTCCTTTCTCACTGATGTTGTTATTGTGCTTTTGGTTGAGGCAGACCCTTGTGTTCCTACTGCCAAGGTTATACTGCACGGTGACCGGCAAGGCAGCGAGCGGCGTCCTGCTTTGTCAAAGAGGCCTGCAGAGAGGGGAAAAGCTGCCGCATACACACACAGCTTTCACTAGAGAACAGATCCAGCCGTTAGGGAAGTGTGTGGTGGCGTTTGTTTTGATGCTATATTTGGCCTTGAGGAAAGGGATACAAGCAAGACAGCAGGATATGAACCTGTGCACAGTTTTTCTTTGTAGAAAGCAGAGTGTTTACATGTATACACTGGCTCTGTGTTTATATTTGTGTGTATACGATTCAGGAGTATTTCTGCTGATGCTCCTGCTGGCTGAGTGGAGACTTAAGGGTTAACAGTGAGTGAGCTTCTTAGGGCATTACTGTTTAGCACTGTTACTGCTTCGGCCCTGTCCACTGAGCTGCAGGTATAAGGAAGGTGTTGTGTGTATTGTGAAGTGTGGTTTTAAGACAAGTTCGTGAAATGTTTTGTCCAACCCACATGTGTGTGCAGTGTTTTAAATATGTCTGTCCTAAGCTCTGGGCTGTTGATTGTGTCAATTCATGTCTATAGGTATAATTCCCTCTTGTCCGGCCCCTCCCTGTTCTGTGAGACACTTGTTTTATTATGGTGATGAATCTCTGTGCTTCAGGAGAAAAAGGAGGGGTGAGATCAGGAGGGATATGAAGCTCTGTTCCTTTAAAGTTGTCCCCTGCTGGTACCAAAGCTTAAACCTTTTCTACATCTGCCTGTCTCCTGCCTTTGTTTTATCCTCATAGCATAAAAAGTGTGCTTTGAGCCTGTTATGATGGGTGATAGGTGATTCAGAGCATAGGCCACCTTCATTTACAGGACCTCAGAGGCAACAATAAACCTCGGATCTTGGTTTTGTGAATCACAAGCTTTTTCTTCAGTTTCTAGCAATGTATTTTAACCTTAAAATCCCAAACATGCTCAGGTAAAAGATTTTAATGTTAGATGATTCAAGAGTTTTTTTAACAAGCATGTTCTGACAGCTATATCATGTTTCAAGTGAAGAGTGCAGCAATGTTCTGAACTATCACTCGGGCATATTGAGAACAGCTATCCTTTAGCAGAAAGCACAGAAGGGTGGGGCAGTGGGCAGATAGCCACTTTTAGCCTTGAGCTTACAGCAATATCAAACCTGTTTGTGGGGAAAATATCTTATATGCAAGACTGAGAATTCATTATATCTATATTAACAAACTAGTGACCTATGAATATTTCACACTTGAGTTATATTAGCAGGTTTTTGAGCTACTCCCTGTCCATCCCCTGTTTTCTTGTATTGTGCTGAGGTTATTGTGCTGTTAAAAAGAGTTCTCTCTCTCTCACATCTCTCTTTATGGAGTTCAGGGCAGCTGTGAGGTCATCTCAACAAGAGCATTGAACTTGCTGATTAAAAGGTTCCCTCCAGCCATTGTGTTAATTAAGTTCAAAGGTCAACACATTGATCTCAGATCCAGGAAATGAATGCCTTAGAGATACAATGCACATAATACAATAAAAAAATTTAACCACAGCAGAGGATTTACTATTATATGTTAGATAGCTTGTATGGCATTTTGTCACATAGTAGATAGATTAAAATTACAGGGAAGGCTCTTAAATGAGTTCTGCTTGAGACAACGTTATGTAGTATGTGGATGTAGTGTGAGGAAATGCCAGGGGTTTGGACATTTAAGCGTAATGCCCGGTGATACACCCTGTCTGTGACCGTACACCTGACACGAGGGCTAATGTGTTTGCTGACTCACTGTATAACCTCATCATTCTTATTAGGTGAACTTCTAGTCCTAATGACTTGCTAACATACAGTATAGCTGACATTTTATTGTTAACATGTGTTTTGAAATAGTATCCTGAATTTGAATTATTCATAAAATAAACTGTTGATTAGTTGGCCACAGATCTTTCCTTCATGTTTACAAAACAATTAGGAGTGCAAAACCCTTTGACTTAAAATACACTTGTAATAAACATTTAAACTGTATGACTATACAGCATGGTGCAAATTCAATACTATCATTTCAAACTCGATCAAGAAAGGTCTTAGGACCAGACATCTTACTGAAGAGGTTTTTATGTTGTTTTATCCAAATTTATAAGACTACAGGAATACATCCATTCATTCATTCTAAATACCTCTTATCCATTAAAGGTCACAGGGAAGCTGGATCCAATCCCAGCTGACTTTAGGGTGAGAGGCAGAGTACACCCTGGTCAGGTCACCAATCTATTGCAGGGGTAACACAAAGGAACAGGCATTCACACCTATGGGCAATTTAAAGTAGCCTAATCCAGATGTCTTTGGGCTGTGGGAGGAAAGTGGAGCATCCGGAGGAAACCCACACAAACACAGGGAGACCAATCACAGAAAGGTCCCAGTTGGCCATCAGGTTTGAACCCAGAAACTTCTTGCTGTGAGGCAACAGTGTTTACCACTGCATCACTGTGCCGCCCTACAGCAATATAGTAACAAGTAATTTCAGTTATTTCCATTTTCTCTTAGGTTTTGTTCTATCCATGTGTGGGCAAGGTTAGGTAGCTTTATCTGATGCTGAGTTTGTTTGTTTGGAAGTTACATTATATGTTTAATTGCAATTGATAATAGCCAAGGTTAGATTGTGGTCATGCCTGGGACATTGTACATTGGGACGTTGTACCTTGGACATTGACACTGGGACATAGCTTGAGCTGACTTTAATTTCTGATAAATATTTAATAGTTAAAATATTTTACATTTGTATTTTACGTATAAAAAGATTATACGTTTATACATTTGTAATTAAACGATTATACGTTTGTAATTCTCATTCATCTCATTATTGCTCGTTATTCATGGTATGTGAATTGAAAAATTTTTTTTTGGAATCTGTACTCTATCAATGTATCTTTCTACTATTTTCTTCTTCTTCTTCTTCTTCTTCTTCTTCTTGTTCTTCTTCTCCTTCTTCTTCTAAAGCTATTGTTGTTAAGCCATTAACAAACAATGTTTTAAATAGTGAAGCTGCATTGACTAACAACCAAATATAGTCTTTCACAATATGGAGGATGCTATTACATATTACATTAGCTAGCAGTGGAGGCTACTTTGGTATCTACTGTTTCCTATTTTACAAATGCACATTTTGCTCCAAGTGCAGTTAGAATTCCTTAAAAAACCCCACAGAAGTTAGTCTGTTCATCCAAAACTGCAGCTTGTATGGTTATTTTTAAGAATTATTGAGGATTCTTTTAAGAATAAATCTCTTTCATATTTAGCCATGTTAGGCAGTTCACTGTCACTGAGCATTCTTTACTAGGAATATACATATGAGCAAGATACCTATTCATTAGGCCTTAGCAGAAAATGCCTTGAAATATACTGAAATGCATAGTCATTGTTTCGTGTTTTGTGTGTGAATAATAAGCTTAGCTTTTCAGTTTTTTTGAACAAGTGTCCCTAGGAGATTAGATATTCCAATAGTTGATCAAAGTTCAGAAAACAGTTTTAAAAAGAGATTTAGAGACATGTTTAAAAGAGAATTTGATTCATTTCAATATGTTAATATGATGTTTCACTGAAAGCAATTAAGAGTATAGAGAAGGTAACAGAAATGACTCCAGTAATGGCAGTCTGCTTGACTCCATGGTGAAGAATTACATGACAGGAGAGATATAAAAAACATTTACAAGGTATGAAGGTCAGTGATTTCAGATGAATAGAATAGCAGAAGGTCACCTAATATAGAGAGGCAATTATGTAATATGCCATGAGCGTGTAAATTGTACTGTGTAATATGTAGTCATTTTAAGAAAGGCAGAAATTATGTATGTCCTGCCAAAATGACCTTCAGTTTCATTATGTTTTTATAGAACTTTCAAAAATAGACATAGTCACAAAGCAGTTTTACAGAAATCCAGATGCAGACTTTAGTGTCTCTAATGAACAAGCCGGAGATGAGAGTGCCACCCTTGTAGTAGTTTGTATGATAGTGAAGGATAATGAGCAATATTTTAGCTGTACAACTTTATACAGCTTCAGGTATAGACATGAGAATGAGCTGGTTTTACACTGTATAATTTGCTGTTGCAGACAAAATTATATATCGTAAAACAATTCTAGCACATAATGTGACTTGCTAACCTGCAGATGATTTAATGCCACTGCAGCTAAAGTTCTGGCAGTATCAGAAATCTTTGATTAAAATCTCAGTGTGAGATTTTCTTCTTCTTCTTCTTCTATCATTGATGTAATCATGATAGTGACATAAACACAACATAGTCTTTAATTGCAGGTCTGTGGTTGGAGGATCTACAAGAACAATAACTTTTTTTTCTAATCTGGAATTGTGTAAATATAAGATGATATAAAATGACTCAATGAGGATTTGATTACTCCCATTTACTACCAAAGAAAAAAGCTTGGTAATTTTTTCTCTTAAAAAAAGGTAGCCTCTCACTACTGTGAAAAAAATCTTATTGTACATCTGCAGTGATGCAGTTATCAACTGTGTTCCTCGTTGGTATGAATCTATGCAGTATTTAGAAAGGCACATATTTGTAGTGCCTGCTTCCCAAAACAATAAATAATTCAGGGCACGTGGCCTGGAGTCCCAGAGAGAAGAAACCTGACTTTGTTCCCCTGTAGACAATTGTCTAAGGTCCTCCATGCTCTCTGGCTGAAGCTAGATTAGTTATTTCTGCATGCTCATTATACACACCATAGTTTACACTATAAATAAATAAATAAATAAAGTTTATACTTACTATACTTTACAGTATACAGAGTTTACAGCAGGCTTACACACACACACACACACACACACACACACACACACACACACACACACACACAATAGGACTCACTGTTTAAACCATTGTTCTGGTAATGGACCCAGGTTATAACCATAACTCAGATGATGCCAGTTATAGTGAATCACTGCCTGGCAGGAAATAGATTTTAAACAGAGTTACGAGGATGGTGATGTTACAAGATTATTAAGAATCTCCTCCTAACACACTCACACCCTTACAGTCCAGTTATCCAGCTGTATTGATTCAGGCTCCTATGGGTTATCTGAATTATCAAACCTAGGACGCAATATGATAGGCCTGTACAGAGAGCAGAAACATGGGTGTGGCCTGATATAGAGCAGTTTCACTGCAGGAAAAAATGGTCTGCGTTGTAGGTTGCTAATTTAAGCTACGTCTTGGTACATCTTCATTAATATAACACTGCGTATTTATTACATCATCGTGTATCATTGTCATCCCATTGTCTAGTTATAGATGGCGATTTCTTTTAGTTCCTCGATATACCCGCCTAGTTTTTTTCTAGTTTTTATCTAGTTTTCTTTTTATCATAACAAAAACTGAGTGCTAATATCACGAGAGTTCTCTATTAATTTTTACAATGGATGCACCATCAATACAGAGCCTGCTTTTCTGCTTCAGATTGTTGTTAGTTGCCTATTATTTCTTCCTAGCTGGTTCTTGCTGTCATGTTTATGTGTAGAAATTTAGTGTGGTGTTTAGTAGTTATGTCCAGCAGTAAATCAGAGGCATGGCCAATTATGGACATCTTTAAATTAGATGGCTTGTTGCTAGGTATTTTGGGGATTTGCCATTGATGATTACTGGGGTAATTCGTGCTGTATGTAACTATACAACACTTTTCAGAGTCAGTTCAGAGGAGACTGCATGTGAACAACTGTTTTTGTGATTTGATTCTAAATTTCATGATTATGAACTTACATTTATGAGACATGAAAATGTTCTTATATACATACAAAATGAAAAGTATGTGTCAAAACATATCTTTGTGCTCATGTACCATTACATTAGTGCACATTCACCTAGGAGGATTTTCATGATAATATTAGTGAGTGATGGGCTGAATGATTTAAATAATGAATGAGTCTAATATTGCTGAAAGATTGGATTTACCAAGATACATTAGACTAGTTTTCCCCATGATGAGAAGTAGTTCATAATGCTGAGAGTCAATATTGTGGACCGTTTCAGTTACTATGCTAATATCTAATTACATAACCAGCCGTTACTCAGTCTTCTTTAGGTATGACGGTATGTACATATGACACCATGTTTTTAAAGCTCTATATGAACAAGCAGTGTTATCCACAAGCAGTGTTATCCACAAGCAGTGTTATCCACAAGCAGTGTTATGTCAAACAAAATTAATTGCTTCAGACCCCTCTGTTGTACATTCACATACCAGTTATTCTCCATAATAATATTCTTTTTTGTTTCACATCTAATAGTACGCAATTTGCTGTTTAAATAATCATCTATATGAAAGGACTAAAGCCATGCATACACCCTCACCATAGGTTTGCACTTTATTGCAAATGAAGAATGGAAGAGAAGTGTAGGGTTGAGGGAACATGACCAGAAAGTAACAACTATAACCAGTAAGTAGACTAGTCTACTTTATCAGCAACCATTTTACTCCAGCATAGGTGGCAGGCTGGTCCGTGATACCGAGAATAAGCTGGCTTGTTCAAAGCCCACTTCAAAGCTTGTGAAATGCCTATTTCACTGTTTATCTCTTATAAGAAATGTAAAGATGGTTTTTCTGTGCACGCCTTTATAAGTCCCTGGTTCCTTGGACTATTGTTCTTGGGCTAAGCACAATGACACGTGTCATGTAATTTGTTTAGCCAATACATTTATTCTGGTTTGTTGTTTATCAGTGTATAAGATAAACTCGTCTCACTGCAGGAGCAGTTTTGGTCTCTTTTACAGCAAATTAGTATAAGAAGTTCTCTTTCAGCAGCATTGTTATTAAGTACTGGATAGAATTAGGGGGTTTGTGCTATTAGATAAAAGGTCACATTTTATTGCTCATATTGTGACTCAGTTGAATCACTTGCGATAAACACTCAGTGTTATATATCCAGGGGTTTTTCATGGAGTGATCTCATTCTTCAGCCTTTGCCACATTCTGACACACAGAGGAAGTAAGAGTCATATGAAGGATCTTGCTGTCATCATAGGACAAACTCTAAAGCTTCCCCTTTCTTCCTCAGTGCTAGATTATGCACTGTTTACTATATGTTAGACCAGCTTGATCATTTGGTCATACTAAAAATACATTTATGCTGTATGCATTTATGTGTACAGATTTATTGTTTTAATGTAATTACGTGCACTGATTTTTCATCTTCTATGATTTCTCCCTTGCCACTTACAAGAGATAGAAAGGCTTGGCTGTTTGAAGGCTATTTTTTCCCTTAGTACATCTTAGCACCCCCCCCCATATCTTTATGGGAAAGATAAGTGCCACTGTCACTGTTTCAGCAGGACTTTAAGAGGCAGAAGACAGGAATGAAATACTGATTTCACTCTTTAGGAATGAATGGGATTAAGCTCTTTAGGCAGCTGGAATATCAAGGATGTATCAAATATCAAGGAATATCAAACTGGAAGGATGTTTGGCAGCAGAGTCAGATTGTATTTTACTGAACAGCACAGTGGTACATTTTCAATCCTGCTCCATATAACTGTGGTCCCATTACACATTTAAATACAATTACTTTCATATGGAGATAGGTATAGGTAACTGTCTTGTTAGTGGGTGTAACTTGATATGTTAAGCCATCTTGCGGATGTTTTGGAAATAATAAAGTTTTTATTTAGTCTATATAGTGAATATAGTTTGCAGCTGATCATTTGTATCAGTCATTTGTATCAGTGTTCTCGCTGCCCTTTGGATTTTATTTTTGAGGTTAAAGCAATTTCACGCTTGTCATTCTAATGTTTAACTAGCAAACACAAAGCAGAGTACACTTTAATCAGAGTGGAAATGTCAGGAAGTCCTATTACCTGAACGACTTGACTAATTGGTGCATTTTTACTGGTGTAGAACCAAGTGATGAGGCTGCATATTAAAATAGTTATAGCCTACTGACCACTTGACTGTGGATATTGACTTCCTGCAGCACATCTAGATCTGCAGTGATGTCTGCTTCATTTTACAGTTTGTGTCTGTTTGTGTCATTTTTTTTGTGTCCACAGGCTGTTCATTTTATTGAAGTCAATATACAAAGTGACTGCTGTGACTATTATGGAATTTTGTAAATGTACTCATTTGAGAGAATTACCAATCATTAGACATCTTTTTGTCAACTGAATTCCACTAAAGCAATGTCTGACTTACTTACTATCTGGGAAACACTGTACGGAATAAAAATTATAAGCTGATACAAAAATTATTCTTAATGATAGGTTTTGGAAGTTTGCATGTTCTTCCTGTGCCTGTGTGAGTTTCCTTTGGGTACTCTGGTTTCCTCCCACAGTCCAAAGAAATGTGGATTAGGTCTGAATTGGCTACTCTAAATTTCTCATAGGTGTGAATGTGAGTGTGGATGGTCCCGGTTGGGTGTGCAAGTAAGTGCAGTCATATTGCCAGTCCCAAGCCCGGATAAATTGGGAGGGTTGTGTCAGGAATGGCATCTGGCAGAAAACCTGTGCCAAATCAACGAGTGAATGATGTATGTAGCCGAACGAAGGGGAAGAAGAAAAAGCTTTTGGGATGTTAAGTATCAAGTCAATAACAAGATAATATGTTGAAATAGCAAGTTATTAACTCAAAATTACCAAAAAAGTAAAAAATAATGACTTAGTATCTTCATATACTATTAAGTCAAAATAATGACCACTTCAGCTTTTTTTTCACAGCTTGTAGATCAGGGCTTCTTTTGATAATTTGATAATCTTTTCAGAATCTTTTCAGTAAGTCAGCAGAGTTTCTGGCATGTCAGTCTCTTTGGAAGGATTATATGGAATTATAAAGTATCAGGAGAAACAGATTAGCAAGTATCTCACTTTTTAAAAACACAGCTGGACTATGCAGTTGACTTACTGAATGCAGATCAATGCAGGTGAATTACAGAGAGAGGTGTCAGTGAGTCCAGTGCTTATGGAGAGAGCCAATATGAATGTCATTGGTATCTTGTTCATGGGATTCGACTGATAAAACCTCATAACACTATTTAGTGATTTATGTCTTGGCTGGTTGGCAGAGGTATTTACTAAGAAAGGATAAGTGTAATGGAAAAATTGCACACATTCCTGTTTACTTCTAAAGAGAAACTACTCAAAAATAAAAATCCCTTGGGCATGTTATTGGGCAAGCAGCAGCCAATTTGTATGGCAGCAGAGCATGAAATGTATTGGGAGTGCATTTTCATCTCTAGTCCCCTTTTAAACCTTCAAAAATAAATCAGTGAATTTCATACTCATTCACTCATGTTCTCTCTTCATCTTTCCATTCCCTTTTCCCTCTACCTTATTTATTCTCCCCACAGTTTGTTCCAAAGTCCCCATCGTCTGGATCTAGCACATTTTTACCATGAGCATTGCAGTGTCACCGATGGCTAGTGAGGCTGCCTCACCTATGATCACCTCTGTCACACCCACCTTGGAGTCCAACCCTAAACAAGGTCCATGTGGGCCTGATGAAAGTGGAGATAAGGTGCTTCAGAGCCCAGAATGCCGCCAGAGGTATCAAAAACCCCCTCCCCTGCACACAGGCGCCGACTGGAAGGTAGTGCTTCACCTGCCAGAGATTGAGACCTGGCTGAGAACTACAGCAGAGAGAGTGAGAGATCTTACTCAGTCTGTGCAGCAGGACAGCCTCAACAGGCACGTGGACGTTCATCTGGTGCAGTTAAAGGTAAGAGACTGTTTAATGCCAAAGATAAAACTACTACAGACTGCGGGTCAGATGTACTATGCATGCAGAAAAAGTGCTGAAGTATGTAATTAAATTATGTTCTATTTTTCATATAGACTAGTGTGGCTTCTATAGCATTTAGAAAAATGTCACAAATGTCTTGTAGCTGTTACATATATATGTAATATGTTGTGTACTATTAGCATTGGCAGATCAAAATCAGTGTAGTGTGCCTTAATAGTTCAAAATTTACACTTTTTTCCCATAAATAAAAAATATCTGAGAGAATGAATGAAAAAAGTCTACAGCCCAATTCTGTAACAAAAAGTAACAGCCCAATTCTGTTGGGACAGTGTGCACTTGACAGTGCTCTGTTAATAATTTAAAGCTGGTTTTCTGAGACAGAGAAAATCACACCCAAAACTGTCTGCTGACAATCTCCACAGTTTAGTACATGAAACAGACTCACTTACTAATTCTCTACCCATAGTTTTTTAGACCTCTTTCTAGCTCAAATGCACATAGAGTACACAACCTTCTCTTACTTGTTAGCTATAAGCTTTTCTTATTGTTAGCTACTTTAGCCTGGTAGCCCCAGTCCAAAACAAAAGAAGCACAATTTTCTCAATGTCCCATTCAATGTGTTTTTGGTTCATCTACATGTGCGAGAGTATGGTTTTAATTTAATTTCTGCCCAAAATATTTGTAAACAAGCACTGGTTTTTAGTACATCTTTCCAGTGGAGGGTGGAGTGCCCCATGATTATGTTATGGGGTTATGGACATCCATCTGTATTTTCATTGTACATGTATAGAAATAACTTTAAAAACATTTCCTAATTTTTGGCATCTTATCCCAAATGTCATGGAAATACGTGGAGAATGTGATATATAACACTGCGCAACAAAGTTTTGCTTCTAGAACACTGTTGGGTGTTTCTCATTGATTTTTGGGTGCTGATCATGAGTATCACATCAAAATTTACCCATCACGTACCATTTCAGAGAAATCTTCAGTTTTGTCATGATTTTTTCTTATATCCAAACATTTGTGCTCTTAAGTAAGTGACTTATCAACAACGGTTTGTGCAGCCTGGGCATGTCCAGGCATGGAATCAGGCCAGGTTGGAAGCTATTCTGTGGAAGTTGACATCCTGGGCATGCCTGGGCAGGTCTGAATGAGCTTTACGATGTCTCAGCATGCTATAAAGGTGGCTAGCTGTCACGCTCCCTGCCATCACCACTAGAACACGAGACAGCATGAACAAGCCACCAGAAACCACAGCAGACATTCTGGACCTCAAAACTATGAGGAGCCAGCTAATGACCACTGTCCAACAACAACAAGCTATGCTATAGGGACTAGGAGATCATTACGGCCAGCTAGCCAGGGAAGTTCAGAAGCTTCAAACTCCCACTCCGTCAGCACCCGCCACACACACGCACCAACCTAGCCGTGCCTTGACTACCATGCCTCGACCATGCGTGACGGCACTTGCCCCCCCACCCATTTTCACGGGTGATCCCGAGGCCGTTCAGGGATTTATCACTCAGTGTACTTTAATCCTGCGCCTCCAAGCGCCTCAGTTCCCTGACGAGGAGTCTAAGGTCGCGTATGTAATCACCCGGCTTGGAGGCCGAGCCTTGGATTGGGCCACCGCCATGCTAGACCAACAGGACCCCGACCTAGACACTAGCGTTGAGTTCCTCACCGCCATTCGCAAGGTTTTTGGTCAGAGTTCGCCACAAAAGACAGCCGCCCGTCGCCTCTTCCAAATCTCCCAAGGAACGCGAACCGTTCACGACTACGCCATCGAGTTTCACACGCTGGCCATCTAGAGCCGGTGGACGGACATCTCGCTCGCCCCGGCTTTCTACAGTGGTCTCCAGGAGAACATCAAGGACGAGTTAATGCATCACGACTGGGGCACGGACCTCGATAAACTCATCAAGCTGGCGCAGGACATCGATGAATGACGGCACGAGAGGAGACGCGAAGGCAAGAAACCCCTAAAGCCTTTCCGAGACCTGCTCCACACTGAACCGCCACCCCAAGAAGCAACGTTTCACTCTGAGGGTAAACCCGAACCCATGCAGATCGGTCGTTCTCATCTGTCCAGAGATGAATGGTCTCGACGCTTTCAGGAGGGGTTATGCTTGTACTGAGGACAACCTGGCCATCGCATACAATCGTGTTCAGTGCGGCCCAAGAATCCCAGGACAGGAAATGTCAACGTCATTCAGGCCAGGGGGCAGCACTGATAGGCAGCCCCGTGAACCAGTGTGAAGTGCCCATCTCTCTCACGTGGTCCCCCAGTCCCAATCCTCCGTTCCGATCCAAAGCTCTCATCGATTCCAGGTCTGCAGTCAATCTCATTGACCATTCTCTGGTCAAACGTCTCCACATACCTCATCGAACCTGCCCGGTGTCACGCTCCGTCACCGCCCTAGATGGGCGACCCCTCGGTGAGGGCAGACTAGATGAACTCACGGAACCTCTGCACCTCCTTACTCTCAACAATCACCACGAGGACTGTTCATTTTTTCTCATGGATATTCCCAGCAAACCCATTGTATTAGGCTACCCCTGGTTGACCATCCATCAACCCCAGTTCGATTGGGCCATGGGCAAACTGTCTAACTGGGGCCAATCATGTGGGGATCATCTCCTGGAAGAACCCCAGGGGCCTTCCACCTCTATTGCTAGGCCCGACTCCGCTCTCATGGCAAGCACATGTATCGGTAAAGACACTCCTGATATGACTCTGGTACCTCCTGAATATCACGACCTGGCCCAGGTATTCAGCAAGAGCCGAGCTTCCTCTCTACCTCCCCACAAGGAATATGATCTAGCCATCGAGCTTTTACCTGGCAGCAGCCCCCCTAGGGGACGTCTCCACTCTCTTTCCATACCCGAAACTTGTGCTATGGAGGAATATATTTCTGAGGCACTTGCTCATGGCCTAATCAGACCCTCCACATCTCTGGTCGCTGCTCCATTTTTCTTTGTAGGGAAGAAGGATGGCTCACTTCGTCCGTGCATCGACTACCGGAAACTAAATTTAATCACCATCAAGAATAAATACCCGTTACCACTGATGGACTCTGCCTTTGAACGTCTCTCCAGCACCATCATTTTTATGAAACCCGACCTACGCAACACCTACCATTTGGTCCGGATTCGAGAGGGCGACGAGTGGAAGACAGGTTTTATCACTCCCAACGGCCACTACGAATACTTAGTGATGCCTTTTGGGCTCTGCAACAGTCCTGCGGCTTTCCAGGCATTGATAAACAACGTCCTTCGGGACTTTTTGGGTCACTTCATGTTCGTTTACCTTACTGTTTACCTTACTACTCATCGCCAGCATGTCCGCCAGGTCCTCCAGCGCCTTCTCCAACACCACCTGTTCATTAAACTGGAGAAGAGTGAATTCCACACCACTACTACGTCCTTCCTAGGATTCGTCATCACTCCTCTAGGAATGTCCATGGACCCAGCCAAGACCACCACTATCACCCAATGGCCTGTTCCGAGAACCATTAAACAACTCCAACGCTTCCTGGGTTTCGCCAACTTCTGTCTGCTCTTTATTAGGAATTATAGCACGGTGGCACATGCCCTCATGTCCCTACTCCGTGGGAAGCCCGGTACGTTGCTCTGGACTAGAGACGCCCAGGTGGCGTTCGACACGCTCAAGGCTCGGTTCCCTACCGCTCCCATCCTTACCCACCCAGACCCCACTAGACTGTTTTTCGTGGAGGTGGATGCCTCCTGCAATGGGATTGGCGCCATCCTGTCTCAGACATCTGCTTCGGATAACAAACTCCATCCCTGTGCTTACATCTCCCGAAAACCCCCACGGAACAGAGATACAATGTTGGGGATCGAGAACTATTAGCCGTCAAATTGGCCTTGGAAGAATGGCGCCACTGGCTGGAAGGGGCCAACCACCCATTCCTCATTTGGACCGACCATAAGAACCTCGAATATCTCCGTGAAGCCTGACGTCTCAACCCCCGACAGGCCAGATGGGCTTTATTTTTCACCAGGTTCAGGTTTACCATTTCCTATCGGCTGGGATCCAAGAATAGTAAACCCGATGCTCTCTCCTGTCTCCACGTGCCTGACGACAGTCCCGCTCCCCATCTACTATCCTAGACCAGAAGTGTGTAATCGGTCAGACCCGATGGTCCCTCCTGGAGGACATTCGTCATGCCCACGAATCCGAACCACCACCTCTGCCAAAAACAAGAAGTCAATTGAATATCCTAATCAGCCTTCAGCAATGAGACACATGCCACATGACAACAATCTTCCAATTCCGAAACCATCAGAGGATTGGACCTTAGACGAACCAGATGAAGAAACTGCAATGCAGGGTACTGACTGTGACATTGACCTGGCTTTTGAACTGTGCTCATCAGGTGATCCACATCTGATAACACAGTCTGAATTGAACGATTTGGTCAGAGATTTGGGTCTGTCAAAAGCAAAAGCCGAGCTGCTGGGTTCGAGACTGCAGGAATGG
>JAQMYM010000033.1:5838097-5852851 GCA_030014255.1 Parauchenoglanis ngamensis
CTCAAATTGATGGCCCTGGAGTAATATCTTGTGACAGACTGTACCATATATAATGGGTACTCTGCTATTATATATTTCATTTCTACAGTGTGTATTCCTAACCTGACCTGTGTTTTTCCTGTCTCATTTAGACAGTATATGACCAGTACTTCATCACTCTCTATAACATTGTGTACACATCGTTGCCTGTGTTGGCCATGGGCATCTTTGACCAGGTATTCACACACACACACACACACACACACACAAAAATCAACTCTTCTTGTTCAAATCTCTATTGAAAGTCTATTTTAGTGATCCTGAAACTCTCACACCATTTTTTCTTCCGCCCAGGACGTCCCTGAGCAGCGTAGTCTGGAGTATCCGAAACTGTATGAGCCAGGCCAACTAAACCTGCTCTTTAACAAGCGGGAGTTCTTTATTTGCATTACTCAAGGTATCTACACTTCTGTGGTGCTGTTCTTTGTGCCATATGGCGTTCTTTCAAGGGCCACGCAGAGCAACGGTGTCCCGCTTGCCGATTATCAGACCTTTGCTGTCACCACCGCCACAGCCCTCGTCATCGTCGTCAGCGTCCAGGTCAGTTAAGACGTTCTACAGCTGCTCTGACTCCTCAACTTAGCTTTTTTAGCACCAAGGTAAAAGGATAGCCATAGATTTTCACACATAACATAAGTTGTCATCCAACTTGTCCCCACTTTATTAATGGAAAAAACCACTGGCCACTTTATTACAGACATCTACCTTGTTGGTGCACATTGGAAATATGCAGCCAAAGATTATGGCATATCTCTTCCATATTCAAATTTGTGTTAATTGTCTTCAGCAGCGCCATTTTATGTTATAAATATTGTATACTTTCACTGTACGTATCTACATTAAATATATATATATATATATATGATTTCTTTTGACTTTGAACTTATGTTTATGAATACATATTTTTTTGTTCATATTTATAAAGATATATTTAAAAACAAAACTGGTAGTGAGAAGTATTTCAGACATGACAGATTACCAACATCCGTACTTTGTTGCAAAACCATAGTTGACAATTACAAGTTTAAGATGTCTGCAATAAGCAGTAATTAGTTTTTGCAGCATTTTGATGGCAAATTTCCTTTAATTCCCCATGAGATGGTCACTTCTGATGGACTCGTAATTTCAAAATCAAAGTTTTCACTCCAAGCAACAGCGCTTTTTAAAGAAACCAGTCATATTTTGGCTGTATGTTTGGGCTTGTTGTTTTGATGAAACATCCATCATCTCTTCTCCCCAAATTCCCCAAAAGTGGATATATTCACTGGAAGTCTATTAAATAAGAATATTTCCCCTCATTACACAAGACCATTTAACTAATAACTAATAAACTTCCAAATTGCTTTTTGTTTAAAGTAAAATGACATGGTGATATGAATAATCAAATCGTCATCTATTGATTAAATCATTTTTATTAACTGAGCAAAGTTCAGATAATTCAGTGTGTGATTTGGTGAATGCACAGAAGATAAACATTTTGACTCTGTCAAGAAAATAATCTTCAATCCAGTAATCCCCAAGCTGTAGTAAGACATATCTTTTTAATACATTTTGTAGCTATAAAAAGAAATTTAAATTCTTTTTCACTCAGAAATGTCTACTGGTTGTGCAATGTAAGAGTTGGCTATAGTCTAAGTTTTACTCTTTTACTGAATGTGTCTGTTACAGTTTGATGAAGGAAATGACATTTTAGCATGCTACCAAACATACTGAATAATCTACAGTGACTCTGTGTGTTAAGATAGCAAGACTGTATAACAACATGACATTAATCCTGAATTTATAGCTGTTCATGAAGGTTTATGTGTATGTATATGTAGATCTCTTTGGACACAGGATACTGGACAGCAATTAACCATTTCTTTGTGTGGGGATCTCTGGGGGCATACTTCACCATCCTCTTCACCATGCACTCGAGTGTCCTGTTTAACTTCTTCCCCAAGCAGTTTCACTTCCTGGGTAAGGCTGCACTGACCCTCCAACCATCCAGACTCCAGTTATAAATATCGAAGCACAGAATTTGAGAGATACATATCAGTGGATTTATAGCTGAACCCAGAGTTCATTACCTGCTTTTTTAAAGTCTTTTGAAAAAATTGATAATTGGTTTGTCAATTGATTTTTTTTTACTTGAGGCAAACATGTATGTAAGATTTAATGGTGCAATATGTATTTGTTTCTCCACAGGAAGTGCACAGAACACATTAGCACAACCAGTGGTGTGGTTGACTATTGCTTTAGCTACAGTCATTTGCATTGCTCCAGTGGTCGCCTTTCGCTTCCTCAAACTAAACCTTAAACCCCAGCTGTCAGATGCTGTAAGTCAAAACATGTTTGCAAAGATTACAGATCCCATGCAGCGATAAACTGTGTGTGTGGGGGTGGTGTGTGGGTGTAACACTTTTGACCTTGTGGGGACATTTGTCCAGTCCCCATAAGGAAAACTGTTTTTTTTTTGTTGTTTGTTTGTTTTTTTGTACAAAAACTTTGGCTTTTATTTAAAGGGGACATGCCATACACCATTTCTTTATTTTATATAATTTCCTTAGCTGCTTTTGTAAAGCTATCACATCCGTAACATTGGGTAAGCTACCTTCCCAGGCTACCCCTAACTAGCAACCTGAAGTGTTGAAAAACAGTCCTCGGTAACAAAAATGCTTACAGGAGCTCACCTCAGTGCATTGCAGTCAAAATATGGATTACATATGGCTAACACATCTATCAAAATCACACAACATGGAGTTCCTTATTGAGCCAATACAATGTTCAATTCTGATGTGAAGCCTAGCAAACTAGGTATGCCAAACTACGAGTTTTATCTAAATTCAGCATCATGGGAAGATTGTTAACGTTAGTGTTAATGTAACTGTTACCTGAGGGCTTTGACTGGCCACGCAAGGAAGCTAAGGTTCAGTCAGAAAGGAGAAATCTTTTATTTATTTATTTATTTATTTATTTTTAAACGTTTTGCATGTGGTTTGCAGACTGGCAGGCAGATTCAATTCAGATTGCTATGGGTGGTCATATGGTAATGGTCCCATAAAAATGAGAGGAGTTTCTGTGTAAGAGGCATGCACTTTTGGAACTGGCCTGTTTTCTGTGTTTATTATTTTTATGGCTATTACAGACTGGGAAGGTAACAGCCCACTTTGTAGCCCAAGTCACACTGACAAATTTTATCTCAAAAACAGCAAGAAAATAACAACCCCACTGCATGTTCACTTTAAAAACCTAAAATAGCCTAAACGTTTTCTTTTAGTTGCTGAGGTTAAATTCACATTTATGTGTAAGCAGTGGCACAGGATTAATTAATTCCATTAAAAATTATGTTAAGGGAAAGTCCTATCAAGGATAGTAGGAAAACCTGTGTGAGTGTGTTTTCCTCTGTTTGCCTTGGTGTATTTGCTGAAAGCTGGTAGTTAATTTCACCTGTTTTCACATTTCCCTCAAGGTGCGCTGCACTCAGCTCGTGCGTCAGAAGAAGTGGAAGCCCGGTGCGCGTGCCGGGTCTGGTGCAGGTGGGATGGGTGCCTCAGGGGGTGGAGCTCTTGGGCGTTCATGTCACGGTGGCTCCCGTCGCTCAGGTTATGCGTTTGCACATCAAGAGGGCTTCGGAGAACTCATCACATCAGGCAAAAATATGCGCCTGAGCTCGTTCGCTCTCGCTACGTTTACCTCACGGCACAGCACCGGCTGGATTGACACACTCCGCAAGAAAAAGCAGACAGTGGCCTCAACGGCTCAGAATATACTATCCAATTCACAGGCCCTTCCCCTCTCCACATCTTCCTCTCTGAGCGGCCCCCAGGAAACATGTCCAGAGAGCACAGGAAAAACAAATGTGAACACTGTCCCCAGCAACTGTCTTAGCGATGTCCAGTTAAGCATGGCAAATATTGCACAAGTGGAGATAGAAGCTACAGTCTTGTAGTGCAGGTAACACAAACATGTACTTTCATATAGAAACTTGACAATTATCAGTATTTTTATATTTTACAGTGCATGTGTACTCACCCACATTGTAAACATACATAAACACTTTCCGAGAGTCCAGTGAACATAATACAGGTTTGTAAACCAATGCTGGAACATACTCGGAGGAGACTCACAGCGTGGAAGCACTGTATAAACAAGCACACCTTTTGTTAGCCAAAGTTTTATGGCCTACTGTAGAATTTTAGGAAACTATAATAGACATTTAGCTATGTTTAAAAGACAGATGCTGTAATTAGGGGAAATATTCCCCTACAAAATTCCCCTGAGATCCTTAATTCACAAGAGAAGTAAATAGCAGGATGCATCTGCTCAAAGGGCATTTCTGCCTTTTATTCAGTGGTTAACATTTCATCAGTGTTACCTGTGCTTTCTTTTATAGGAAACATTGTCTGGCTGCTGGGGGGACAGGAACATGGCACAGTGGAGCCAGCAGTCTTTCTCCACTTCATACTATGGGGGGAAATGTCCACTGGCAAGTGAGCGATGTAGACATACTGAAAGTGAGCCTCCCTGTATGTCCTTGAATGATCCATTTATCTTACATCTAACTGTGTACAAGACCTTTGAAGTCAAGAACTCATCTGTACTTTGGTAAAGACGGACATACAGTCTGACGTTAACAAAAGCCAGCAAAAGTACTTCACATGGTATACTTCACAAACACGTATACTATTTCCTATCTCTGTTGTGCTGTGTGTACATTTCACTGCACCACATATTAATTCTTGCAACAAAAAATGTGTTCAATTATAAGAGTGAAACATAGAAATGAAACCTCATTGTGCAGGTTCAGATAATTCCCTGGTTCAGATCATTGTAAGATAACAGGAATTGTCTTTACACACCATTCACTGCAGTGGAATAAAAACAAAACAAAACAAAACAAAACAAAAAAACAGTTTTAAAGCAGAAGAGTTTTCAGAGAAAGTTCTTTAGAAATGATATCAAGGATTTTTCCTGCATCTACATACTACATGGCTTTACTTGGCCATTAGTATCGCAGTGGGGCTATATCCTCTTCCTTACATCTTTGTAGCAAATATCTAGCAGTGAAATTGTAATGTGAGCAGTTACCTGATACAGATGTTTAGAGCTGCAGTGTATTCCTGTCTGAGGCAAATAGACTTGGTTATATTCTCCAAGTTCAGTTGCTTTGGCTTAATATTAGGCAATACTACTAGGCAATGCAATGACCTGTGAATCCTCTATATACTGTACATAGACAGTCATTAGTTGCACTAAACTATCTTAGATATCCAAGTTATGATTATTGATCCTCGTCTGGAAATGTTGAAAATGTCTACATATCTCTTTTGTCCTTGCAAACAGGTTATGTACGATTACAAAGATAAACATAATGCAGAATATCCATACTTCCTTAGTCTTCTTTTCTTTCATACTTTTGTGTTACAATATTTCTTAAGCATTTATCTTTACTGTGATTAAGTTATTTTGGTGCCTGGCAATACTTTCCCTTTGGGGCTGTATTTTTCAGAGAACTGCCACCTACCTGAAATGTGGGTCAGAGGTCTGCAGTATAGCAACTCATGAAATCACTTAACTTGAAAACATTTTCATGATACACAAAATACATTTACTGGCCAGTTTAATACAAATGCTTGCGCACCTGCTTATTCATGCAATTATCAGCCAATGATGTGGCAGCAGTGCCATGCATAAAATTATGCAGGTACAGGTCGGAACATTAACTGATTTTCACATCTAACACCAGAATGGAGGAAAAATGTGATCTCAATGACTTTGACCATGGCATGGTTGTTAGTGTGAGTCTACAGTAACTCAACTTGCCGTTCTTTATGACCACAGTCAGAAAAGAATCTCAGAACGCAAAGCACAATTAACCTCTGGACAAATTGGCTGCTCTAGAGATTGTTATGTGTAATGCGAACATTAACTGAAGCTCTTGAACCTGTACCTGCATAATTTTATGCATTGCCCTGCTGCCACATAATTGGCTGATTGGATAATTCCTGATTCCTGATAATATCATTGAATTTAAGTTTGCAAACGGAGTGCTAGAAATAGGAGGGAAAATTAAACATTTGGCACCAATACTCTGTATATTTATCATCTAATTACTTATTTGTTGTTGTGGCAATGATGGAGATGGTCAGTGTTATAGAAGATACCTGCAATTGTTTAAAATAGCCTGTTGTGCCGTAATTTTTCACGGTATGGATTATATACTGTCATATGCATAGGAACTTATACATGGATCAATGGAGGATGTCTTGGTTCTGTGGATAAAGCCTAATGGATAAAGGCTATTATCCAGTTGCATCTCAAGTAAAGACAATGAACCAGTGTGTGAAGCTTTTGCATTTGTTCGAATACTACAGTTCTCCATGAGAACGCATTATGAACTCAAATGGAATAAAACTCTTGTTCAACTCCCGCTTTCTCGTTTATCACACCATATTGGTGTTCCAAGACTCTGAGCTGGACTACAAGAGTCATTTAAATAGAGCGATAAATCTGCTCTTTTGGATTCAGCAGGAATGAACTGGGAAAGAACATCACAAATAAGAAAGTAACCAAATGGATCTCACCTCATGTGTACTGGACCAGTAATGGTCTCTATATAAAAGTGGCCTTAGATACATGTACTAACAGGAGTTGTATGCACGGCTGAATACATGGCTGGATGTATTGTATGACAGAACTACACAACATTACCTGTTTTCTTTAGGTTTGGTTTCATGAGCCTCATACTTCCTATGCGTGAAACATAACAGTAGTGATTTGCTTTGAAAGCTAAAATGTAGTGATGTTGAACCCCTGTTTATTGCAATAAGAGACAAGCTCATGTGTTACTTTGTGAACCAGCATCTGCAGTTTTAATCTGTAATATAACCCTTACATCATGAGGGTGTGGAATCTGATGTAATGGGGAAAAAAATGAATGAATATGATTAAAATAGCATTTAAAAACTGTTTTTGTGTCTATTCTCCTATGTGAAAAGAAGGTCCATCTTATGTCTTTTAATGGCATATATATATGTATGTGCGTGTGTGTGTGTGTGTGTATATATATTATATTACAATATATATGAAGCTGTTACATTGCTTTTTACATTACTTTAACTTTACTATATGTCTTTAACGTCTAGTCTAATTTATTCCAATACCACATTAGCTTTCTCATCCTGTTTCCTGCCTCTGCACAGTCTATTTGTCTCATTTGTGTGTTTAAGACGGGTGACCCTGCTTCATTGTTATGCAATTTATCAAACGCACATTTAGAGACGGAGGGAGGGAGGGAGAGAGAGAGGGAGGGAGAGAGGAGAGGAAGAACTTCAGGGAACTCAACCGCCCAACAACCAAACATTATTTTAAAGACACAGACCGAGCTGGACTTGAAACATAGTAGTTTGGAACAAAAACAAGCACCGAAAAAGAAAACATGAGGTGACATTCAATGATCTATACTTTATGTTTCTCATGATGTTTGTCTTGTTCCTGTTTGTGATCTTCACAAAACTCTTCATCAACTGGGATTATTTGGTGAATTACTGAGCCATGAGCGTCCAGATTGCGCTTACTCTTCTCGTGCTGTGTGCAGCCAAAGTCCACCATGGTCAGGAAAGTCCTGCCTGTCCTCGGAAAGGTAGGTGATCTATTGCCTTAATTTCAGCTGCTAGTGTTAAAGACAAATGAGGAAGATGATCAGGCTGTTCGGTCATGGATATAACAAGTGTTTTCTCTATCCAGTCAGATCACACAGTAAATGATTAACTTTCTGTAGTCACATCCATTTAACAAAATGGGGCAAATGGGGCATGCTTATATATGATGAAATTACTCAATTATTATCATTATTTAAAACATTAAAGATTATTACATTTCAACTGCCTTTTAAAATAAGCATAGTTTGTGACTGCTAATTTGTCTATGTTCAATTGTCCCACCAACTTTAGCTGTAAAAACAAAATTGTTAAGTAAATATTTTGAACAATACTTTGTGGTTGGTATTATATAAAGGTTTTGAATAATTTGATTGGTAGCTTCTGTTACTAGCTCAATCAGATGATTTACATTGCTGCAAGTTATGTTTCATGTTTGTTCTCAAAAGTCCTGGTTTCACTTATTTTGCATCTAGGGTTTTCCCTCATACTGGTACTTTTAGCTATGCTTCATTCAGTCGAAAAATCTGTGTATCATACCAATTTCAATGTTTGCAGAATTATCTGTTAAATACTGAAAAGTAATATTAAAAACCTAAAATAAGACAGTATTCTTTTATGTGACAGTATTGTTTTGTCACATTTTGTTTTTTTAATTTAATTAATAAAGAGTCCAAGAAGAGCATGAGAATGTGAGATAGAAGGAGCAAATGGAGAAGTGGCAGAGCTAGTTTCAGAAGAAGGAACTGAGACTGAGACTGTGGTGCTTCATTGTGCAATTTTGCAGTTTATCTGTACAAATCAGTCAACTGCTATGCACAAAAATTCAGGAAACTAGGGGACAAGCAGGCGGGTCATTGTAATACCCCTCCAAATAACGGCTCATCTCAATTCCTGCTTAGTTGATCATTAAAACATTGGAAAGCCCTGGTGTGATCTAGTAAGTCCAGTAGAATCATGAAGAATCATTGACCATGTCAAGAAGGACATAAGTTCAATTTATTTAACTTAGGGCTACTGACAAATATTCGGATCAGTGTGTGCATGGTGCCCTACGATGGACTCTTCCGGTCTATTCCACAGTGTGTTCCTGCCTCAGCATTCTACAGTTATTGAAGATGATTAAATATATTAATTAATAAATATTCATCATCACCAACACATTAGAAGAGATATCCGTGAAATTAACCCAACTATCACACAACTGTAGAAACAAGTGAAAAGCCATGGAAAGTGATTCAAAGTGAATGTAAAAAAAAAAAAGGATTAGCAAAGTAAAGCAGTAACAAGTATTAATAAGTCTGATGGTCTTATGAATGAATTTTACCTTATGGCAAGGTATCTGATATCTGTATTTCTTTAACAACACGTAACTTTATCAAAATTTGACTAATTTAAAATCTTTATTTTCCCTTAGAATCTTATCCTGGTGTACTGGCCTTGAACGTGGGGTCAGAGGTCATCCTGGGCTGCAAGGGCGATGTTACCGTGGATGGTGTACCATTAATAATGGGTACAACACACAAAGAGAGACTCGAGAGAAAAGAAGATTGGAAAGCCCAAAAGGCCAGAGAGAGTCAGGGGACAATTGGAATACACAATCCAGAAATTAAGAACTTTGCCACCCCTGAAAAGTACAAAATTAAAACTGAAACTGGAATATATGCTAAAGTCAGTGAATCTGTAACCACTGCTAACCCGACTATGAGCTCAGTAAATGAGCAAATGGAAAGTGGTCAGGCTGTCAATCAGTCCAATAAACTCAACAGTTTGAGCATGGTTACAGAAGGAGGGGCTTTTAGCATAACCATGGAAATGGGGTTGAGCACAGAGTATGAAGAAGATGAAGACTACGAAGAGATGGTGGAGGGGTTGAGAGTGACCAGGTCCATTAAGAGGCAGGCACGATGGACCAGGAACGGTCGGTCCATTCGAGATGGCGTGGAATATGGCGGGGCTTTGAGACTTCCTGTTCTTCAGTTCACTGACTCGGGGAACTACAGCTGCTATAGGAGAGGCAAACTAGTCTCATCAGTTAAAATCAGTGTTGGCAGTAAGGAATTTGCATATATGTATATATATACACACACACACACATACACACATATCAAAGACAAATACAAGAATGATGCAAAATCTTCTGGTGTCACCCTGGTGACAAAAACTCAAACTACTCAAACACTCTTATCTCTCTTAGTCCCTCCAGAGAGCCCGACGCTGTCATGCTACAAGAAATCCCACACCAGCGAAATCAGATGTGAGTGGATATCTAGAAAACCCATCATCCCACAGCCTCAGTGTTACATGCTCCTCAGGAAAGGGTAAGAGTGTGTGAGAGTGTGAGTGAGTGAGTGAGTGAGGGTGTCATTCTTTGTAGATGATTAGGAGTGCTAGTGCTGATTTATTTTTCTTCAAGAGCAGAGTAAGTCAGGACACAGGAGAAAGTTCTGTTAGTAACTCAGTACGTTGTGTGCAGACGCTCAAATGGGGCAAGGTTATACGTGCACCAGAATTTACTGAATTACACAGCAAAAACAATGCAACTTCTGTGTTTCACTGTATGAATAGTAAGTAGAAGATAACGGAGAAAAGTTCTGGGGAAAAAAGAAACCTTACGTTATTAGAGTAAATTAAAATCACCTAAATTCTCCTTGAAATAAAGTGTTTTAAACTAGTATTCAACAGTATGAGTGGCTCTTGAACTGAAGCACTTGAAATTAGCTAATGTTTAAATCCACAGTTCTATCAATCACAGAATGATAATGCATTAATTTGTCTTAAATTGCATTTAGTTGAAAAAATATATATAATTCTTTTTATTTAATTGTTTTCTATTTGAATTGAGTTTCTGTGGTTTACATCACCTACACTGTGTGTTTATTCAGAGTCCATTAGAAGAAAGACAAAATAAAGTATGCAATCCTGCAGGATTACACTTCTCTGCCAACCAGTCAGGATTCGCCCAATCCCTAGCACAGAATATTATATATAAAGTAGGTAGCATTTTGGAGGACTGCACGCTAGCACATCGCAGCATCTCTGTACATGAGTCTGGTCTTGGTCTCAAGACCACCTTTTCACTTACTCAGTCTTGTCTCGGAATTGAAAGCAATTCTACTTGATCTCAGATCGGTCTTGGTCTAGAGTGGCATGGGTTGGACTCGTAATTTTAGAGGGAGACCTCAAGAACGTTTTTCCCACCACAGTAAAAATGTTAAACTTTTCCATTTATCATACTCTTAAAACAATTATAAATATTTAAATAATAATAAAATAATAATAAAATCAATTAATTATTTTTAATTATGACTGCATTATATGGTGTGCGGTGCCTCACAGAGGACACAAACAGCATAATTGTGTTCATTTATGTTGTGAGCTATATAATGGCATTAAATGTCACACTGTGAATATGAAATCCTAGTAAACTGCTACTATTAGCACACACTAATGAGAGCTGTCAAAGGAGCTCAATATCTCAAACACTTTTACAACATATTCAGTGTTGGGATTTTTTTGTTGTTTAACTTTTGACCTCAAAATGTTCAGGTTGACCCCAGCTGAACACCTTATGACCTTCAGGTATTTTAACAAAATACAAGAGGCCATATGAACAGGGTAGACGTTTTTCTCACCTTTTTGTTTCAACTGCCTGTACGGAGCTGGAGAGTGTAGAGTGTGCCAAACTGCCCCATAGCAAACAAGTCCCAATCTCCCCTACAGAAAATTCACTTTTGAATATTAACAGGGTGATGGTAAATAGGTTTACTTCAATCCATGATCGTGAAAATTTACTTTTTTAGGTCTCAGTCTCGGCTCTGTCTTGAGCACCCCAGAGTTTTGGTCTTGACTGAGATGTGACCCTCTAAGGTCATGGTCCCATCACTATCTGCATCTCTGTGTGCCACATTTACCTTTCTGCATCACAATACAAAGACATGTTAGAGTAGAAGTATAAGCCAAGCTTCACACATCTTAACCTTCAGTTATGTTTTTTTTCTCAATGTCTAAATTCCCTTATATTTCAGATAAGGGATATTAAACTACAATGCTGGATTACATAATAGTTCTTACTACATTTGTATGTTGGAAATATACAGTTACCCCTCTAAAGCTACTGTACATTTTGTAGGTTGTCTTTTGGACAAATTCCAACAACTCATTCTCTTTCTTTTTAGATTGGAGAAGATCTCGTATGTGAATTGTTCATTCTCTGCTCCATGTACTTGCTGCTGGTGTGCGTTACCCAGTAGGGAGGATGACAGAAATATATATACAGCTAAACTGTGTGTGACTAACACAGCAGGCAATGCTACCAGCTCTCCATACCACTTCATTCCTCAAAACATTAGTGAGTGACTGGGAGTCATAATTGTAGTGTAGATATGATTATAAGGTTATTGAATGTTATTGGTTTAATTTTCTCTCTCTCTCTCTCTCTCTCTCTCTCTCTCTCTCTCTCTCTCTCTCTCTCTCTCTCTCTCTCTCTCTCTCTCTCTCATAGTTAAGCCAGATCCTCCAGCTCAAGTTGTAGTAAAGTCAGTCAAGGGTGAGACTCACATGCTGAATATCTCCTGGTCTTTACCTGCCACCTGGATGTGGGAGTTGTACTACACCCTTCACTTCCAGCTGAGATATCGCCCTATACATGCCAAACAGGTAGAAATAAGTCCTAGGTAGAAAGAACTACTAATATTCTGCTTCTGTGTATATTTGTATACAAGCTAGAATATCAAATCACAAATTGTAGTAAACATACATTCACATTACAACCTGAAAGAACTAATATAATTAGTGTGTGTGTGTAGCATCAGCAGGTGGACACAGAGACTAGAGACTGGTTGATTTCAGACGCTCTGCCACACACTGACCATGAGATTCAGATTCGAGCAAAAGATGAGTTTGAAGGGCAGTGGAGTGACTGGACTAATCCTGTATATGCACGCACATGGACAGGTAATTACAGTACACACACATATGCAGTCAACCCCAGAATTACAACGCAACTTGATTTTACAGAATAAACATTGCACACAATGATTCAGTTATACATCCAAATCCCTGCAGGAACTGTTGCAGAAACACAAAGTCTGTGTTCTGCAATGGCCATCATTGTCTCTGATTATATCATGAGACAGAGAGCCATAATGTAAGCAAGAAGAGTGGATATGCCCTGACAAATACTGTGGCATCCTAATGCCTCTAGACATGGGATGAGTCAGGGCTGCCTGCATACATTTTGAAAACACCCGTGGTGCTAGAGAGAAGCTGTAGTGAGAAGGGTGGACCCTGGAAGACAAAAACCCAAAAGACGCCTGTTGTTCTGGGGCGATGGGAACATGGTAATAGTTGACACGCAGATTCAAAAAAATGAATTGATGAATTCAGTTTTTGGCCAGTGCACATCAGGGCATGGAACTGTAAAAATCTCTCAAAGGATATTTTCAAACTGAACATTAAAACATTTGAATGGGGAAGTAATTATTCAGCTACACAAACAGGCAGGAACAAAATAGATTTGTGTCCCCACCACCTTTATTTTTATTCATAATACTAAGCTCTTAAAAGATCCAATACATAGGATTTAGGGGGCTCTATTATCTGAAATGGAATATAATATTCATAGGTATGTTTTCATTAGTGTACAATTACCTGTAAATATGATTTGTTGTGTTTTTGTAAGCTTAGAAGGGATGATTTATAACTACATAGGGAGTGGGTCCTCTTCTACAGAGCTGCTGTTCAGGCTTAGAGAGTAACAGAATACATGGAATAGAAACTCTTTACAGTACACTACCCTACACTGCTGACGTCATGAAATAACTTGGGTTTGAAGAAAAAATTCTACGGGCATCTGACAGCCACTGTATGTTCTAATACATGATTGGAAAAGGAGGGGTAAGATGAGTCCTACATAGTGGACCATTAAATCAGCACTATATAAACTACTTTACATTCCAAGAAGTCCAGTTTTTTGCGTGTTCCGTAGAGGTTTGTCTCTGAAAATGAACAGTGACAGTGATATCTCACACCAGATGGTAGCATGGTCCATTCCCAGAGTACACATGATTTCTGGTGGCTAGGAGTCCCTTGGCAGCATGCCAAATAGATAAAGGAAATCCTTACATGATGTTTGTCAGCTGCTTTCCATAGGAACTCAATACTCAAAGCTGTGATATGCATGTTAAAATACATGATAAGAAAAAATGTAAACAGAAAGAAAACAATAGCCTCTCTGTAAAACAGATACAAATAATTAGGCTAACATGACAGCAAATTCACCAGCAAACTTAACCCATATACCTGAGTATGGCACACACTAAGTATATACTCACCATTTACTTTATAAGGAACACCTGTACATTCATGCTACTGAACCAATTATGTGGTAGCATTGACCATGGCAAGGTTGTTGATGCCAAATGAGCTAGTTTGAGTATCGTCACAAACTGCTAATCTTTTCATGCCCAATAGTCTCTAAAGTGTACACAGAAAGATGTGAAAAACAAAACAAAAGCATCCAGTGAACGGTGCTGAGCTCATAGATAAATAGACAGACTGATTCAAGCTGACAAGTCAAGCTGATTGACTGGTTCAATATGTTAAACCTTCAGGCAGTTGGCCTACAGCAGCAGAAGACCTCACCGAGTTCACTCTTGTCAGCCAAGAACAGGAATCTGAGGCTACATTGGGCACATACTCATCAAAACTGTTGAAGTTTAGAAACAAACCAAGTGGCTTTTTCCCCTCCAAACGTCAACTGCCCACAAAAAAGCAAATTTCCTCATGAGATCAGCCAAATGTTCCCACAAATAGCAATCAAAATGGGGGTATAAGATAAAACAATACACAAAGAAAACAAGCCCGCTTTATAACAAACAAGTGTGTGTCTGTCTTTATAGATCCTGAAGCTACTGTTGCCCCTGACATTAATACTAGTCTGGTAAGTTTTACCTCTCCAAACACACACACACACACAGACATTCACAAACACACAGACGTTCACACACACACACACACACACACACACACACACACACACACACACACACACACACACACACACACACACACA
>JAQMYM010000033.1:5869038-5879629 GCA_030014255.1 Parauchenoglanis ngamensis
ATCCAGTCTCTTTTAAAGTCATAAAAATAAAGAAAAACATTGAATTAGAAGGGGTGTCCGAACTTTTGACTGGTAGTGTATGTTGCACTGGTGCTAACCTTAGATTTGTTTAACACCATCACACAAAAACATTTATCAGAGGACATTAGTCAGTTCTGCATGTCCAGATGCTTGTATTATCTTTTGATTATATATGTGCTGGTCCCCAGCTTTGGGTACATCATGTACAAATTAAATGCATTATTATTATTATTATTACTACTACTACTACTATGTGCAGGCATTGTCAGTGAGCCAGCTGAAGGCTTTGGGTCCTGACAACGCAGCAGCAATAACAACGTCTCAGCGTGCGGCACTGGGAGTACAGCAGAGAGCAGCCGTAGATGAAGCAGTGGGATTGATGGCACAAAACTTGGAACTTGGAACCACAACCCCGCTGCCACAGAAAGGAGGTACGTGACCCACAAAAGCAATCAGGGAACCTGTAATTCAACAAATAAAAAACACAGACAGTAAAGCTTGATTGAGTTATCATCTTTCCTTCATTGATGCCGAAGCCAGCACACTGCCTGATAAATAAATAAATAAATAAATAAATAATAGATAAATAATAGATAAATAAATGCCATGGAGTAACTGGGCAAGCTATAAAGAGTGAAGGAAATACTGTACAGCATTGACTGTTAACTTTATGATCAGTGAAAAGTCAACCACACCTGAGAAGACTGTAAATCATTTTTATATTCAGTAATGAATTGCAAGACACGCCAGGTAAAATTTTGGTAAAATCAAGGATTTTTTTTCTTTTTTTCCAGATTTAAGGTAAATTGCATCTGTAGCATGTCTTCTGTTACAGTAATAAAAAACATCAAAACAGAACATTGTTTATTTCACCGTTTCCATAGTCACGTCCACTGTATTATCTGAAACGTTAAGACTTTAAGCTCCGCCCACTCTGCACCATCACATCATGCCACAAATCCTTGAAAAGCCTGTTTGAACCATTATATCAGTGTGTGTGTAATTATGATAATACATGTCAGTTTCCTTAATAAACTCCACTACTAGAATAGAAATAGACATAAACATCATTTTTCTCAAAATCACAAGCATGGGGTGGTGGTGGAATTTTGACAGCAATTTCCCAAAATGTTAATAACTCTTGGATAACTAATGTTAGCTTTTCTACTGATTTTAAAACAAAATAACAGTGCATGGTATTTCCTTTTCCTTTAGGACAATGATATTCCAACAAACATTTCTGTAAAAGCTGTCCAAAAAAATTCATATTTTCATTGTAACATTCAATAGTGTGCAAATCTGTGCATATTTAATGAGATAAAGCTTCCTTTACTTGTATGTAAGCGATCTACATGAATATTAGCAATCTGTCAATTATTGATTGATATCTATTGTGTAAAAAAAAAAGGGTCTTGCCTTAACCCTTGAGGCACCTTGGGACCCAAATGGGTCTTTTTTGCTTATTTTATTTTTTTAATTTTCAGTATCTCGGTCAGTTTTAAGGCTAATTGTATGAAACGTGTTTTTTATTATTACTTTTAAAATTCCATGTAATGATCCCCTCTATGGCAAGGTGTATAGAATAGGAGATATGCATATATGCGTACACTCTTTACCCTCTGGACCATTTTGGGCCCATTGACTTCCATTACAACCACATATATTTGATATACTGTAATCCTGACATTATAATGCTTTTCCCATGAATACCTAATAAATCTAAGCCTCTACCTTCAAAATACATGGAAAACAGGTTTCAGGTGTAATGACCCCCTTAAACCACCAGGGGCAGCAGAGCTAACGTTTCACTGGAGGTTTGGTTCTCTTACCTTGCAAAATGTTTGGCAATAAAAAGCCAAACACCACAAAAAAAGGTCTTGGTGTGTTGGGATTGATATAAGAGTGGTAGTGTTGGCAGAATAATGCATCAAAATCAATGTTACTATTAATTATTGGCCTAGTCAAGGCTGTAATAACCTCATCACAAATATTCCACTTTGCATCTCATTTTTGGAAAATGTTGCATATTTTGTGTTTTTCCCCATTGAAAATAATCAGGGGTTCTTATGACAAAAAGGGCATAAAAACATAAAAAAATATATTTTAAAAATAAAAAACTTTGTATCTATGGTTAGCCCTGAAGTTGTTGAAAAGATTTGATGTGGTGAAAGTGAAAAAAATATTTATATATATATATATATATATATATATATATATAACATTGTTATTACACTTTTACGAGAGGGACCATTTTCAGACCCAAGGGTAAAAAGTGTAACTTCATTTTTATGGGGCCTCAAGGGTTAATGTAGGGTTCCACACAAAATTCACACACACACACCAAGACCATGTCAAGCAACCCAGTTAGTTTGACTACGCAAACTGGCCCCGAGTCTGTACATGTACACCCCGTCCCTAGCAACATAACCTCAATTGGCTAATTAAAATGAAATGGTTTATAATTGCGAACACTTTCGTTTTCATTCTTGCTAATACGAGATCTCGCTTTCTCTCTGTCTGCTTATTCAGGGGCACCAAAACAAAGCATGTTGGGAATCGCAGTCCTTCTGCAGCCCCTTGCACTGCTGCTGTTGGGGTATATCCTCTAAGAAGCACACCACTGGAAAGCTAGCTGCGGATATTTACATCTCATCTTCCAGATAGATCGATGCATTAACCTGCCATTGTTCGCTTGGCTGACATGTAAAGAAAATGTTGTTGCTGAAAGTTTAGTTATATGGCCTAGTTAAATCAAACTGTCATGAAATCACTACGGGAGCAATGAATCCAAACAGCATTAGCTGTAATCCACCTTCACAGTCAGGTGTTATACAGCCGTGTAATGCTCAGTCTGGAGGAACGCGCCGTAGACATTATGTAGCGGTTTGATAAAGCTAGGGCCCAGATTTCTGCAAAAATAAGCAATACTTTGTTATTCTATTCTAAATAGAAGGTTTCAAATCTAGTTTATGGGTATACTTTTATTTTGAATTACTCAGTTTCGTAGCAAAGACTGCTGCTTAAAAATAAGAGTTTGTGTTTCCTATACCCAAAGAAGAAGAAATCTGCTGAACACTGGCATTAGTAAACAGAACAGGGTGAAATTCCAGCAACTATAATGATTTCTCAGGCACATTTCAGTGAACATGTCTCTCACATGGAATCTGCTTTAGGACACTTACTGCTGCTACATTATATACATATAAATATAATATCATAGTCCTCTTTAAAGAAAACTATATCAGATGCAAGACTATAATAGTATATTTTTTGGTAAGAGAGATATTTTTAGCCTTTCTGAGGTCTGTGTTAAAAATGATCGATGAAAGACTTCACTTGTACTTGAATGTCGTTCAATTTAACAATGTTCTCATCTCTTATTCGCCTCGATATTTATCATCCATAACAGAGCTTGAGCTTAAATAAAATAGAAATACCACACACACAATTAATGTGACTAATGATTTTTATTTACAATAACCAACATATTGAGGAATGAAGGTTATACAATTACTCCAGGTCCTCAAACAGGGTGATGGAAGTATTAAAGGTAATTACATTACATGTAAATATATATATATTTTTTTTTCATTCATTCATTAATTAAGCACTGTTTTAAACAAGACTGAGATGGGCAGCTAGAAAAATAATGACCAAAACAAAATAAGCTCAAAAAACAAACAAAGCTTTTCCTCTGCTAGAACTTCAGGATCCTTCGGAGCTGATCCATGGAGTAAGGGAAATATTAACGTTGGGACTCGTTCGTCATCTTTTTTGAATGAAGTTGTGTGTAAATGTTTGCATGCGCCAAAACGAACGAAAGAGTCCGACTGGATTCGCAAAAGTTTCAGAAGCGCTCGTTTTCTTTGTACTTGCGTGGCTACGTTGATCGCCTGTAAAGTGCAAAGCGCATTTGCAACACAGCTGATTTGCATATTGCGACACCCACAAAACTTCAGAAAAGGTCAAGTGTGCAGAAGGCTGGAAACACAGGAAAGGCAGAAAGCCAGAAATGGAAATTATTTTGACCCACTTTCATCATTCTGAGAGAAAAAAAAAAACAAAAAAAACAAAAAAAACCTCATACCAGTCATTAAACATGGTTTCCTTCCTAAGCATGCCCTTATCCTTCTGCCAGCTGAGGCATTTGTTTACGGCTTATAGCTCCGTGCAGACGCTTTCTTTTGTTATAACTGAATGACACGTTTTATTAGTCTTAACTTATAGGTTTGCGTTGGCTCACCTTTCTGTTTTTCATATTCTTTCATTAATGCCATTAAGATAATCTACCTGGGTTTCACGAAATGTTCTCGTTTGTACATTCTTACTCACTAACCTAGTCAACGGTCATGAGGATGTGTTTTTGACGGACTCCAAAGCACATCTGTAAGTAACTCCATGAAAATTATATGATTTGAAGTCGATCAAGTCAAGGTTAGTCCTCTTGGGTGTAAATTTACGCACACTCAGAAGTATCCTGATGGTGTTAACACAATGACACCAGCATCATAGAGGGAATATTTGGTGTAGGCCAAGCCACTTTATAAAAACCAGTACCTTCATCAGTCTTTAACTCTCTCTCTTTCTCTATTTAAAGCTGTTTCTTGATTCAGATAGCACTGGATCCCAGAGTAATTCTTCTATGGCTTCAACATATAAAATTAGTAAATGCACATTAGTAAAGTCTATTAGACAAAATATAGTCTTGACAAAAATGCAACCATTTTAAAAGCTCATATGATTATATATATTTCACTATTAAACCCTCTAGATTGACTTAATGACAACTAAAAACAAAATCAGGAATAAAGGTGTAACTCCTTAAGATGACAAACTCAAGTTATATCGGGTTTTTCATAGTAATAACATTAAAATACACAACGCTTCTTTATAGGGAACAAGGCATCTGTAAATATGAATAGCTAAGGCTCAGGTGAGTGCACATGGCTAGGGGCTAAACTAAGAAAAACTAAAGGTCAAGTTTAGTTCAGACTAAAACCTGCACAGAAAATGGGCCTGAATCTGGCCCTGGAAAATGTGAGGTAAGCCACCGATCTGCCGTATAGCCTGAATCCTCTCGCACAGTAAGAAAGAACTACTTCATTCAGTACTGTGCTGAATAAAAGCTCTCTCAAAGTACTGTTGGAAACCTAGCTGCAGTGCCTTGCATAGGTATTCAGCCCTGTCAAACGTTTCTACGACTTGAAGTGTTACAACTCGGAACTGAATCGGATGTAACGAATTAACACAAAGTAGCCCATAATACTGAAGTATAGTTTGGAAAAGAAAAAAAAAACAAAACTTTGATTGTATAATCATCTACTCCACTTGATGTATCACGTAGTTAGCTGAATGGAGTCCAAATTAAAATTGTCACATGATCTAATGATGACATAATGACGCTGTTCCTCTAAGGCTCCAGATTCCCAGGAGCGTATTTGAGAACAAACCTAAATGAACAGCATCGTGAAGACCAATGAGGTATCGAACCAAAGCCAGGACGAGGTTTTGAATACAAATACATAGGAGTCTGCTTCAAAAGTACTGGATCAGCAAGGTCAATTCTTTTTCTTTTTCTTTCTTTTTTTTTTTTAAATACACTGTTGTATTGGCCATGCCCAATGCTTGTGCAAAGGCGCGGATTGATTGTCCCTCTTTTCTTAGTTTCAAAAGCTCCTTTTTTTCTCTCAGCTTGCTTTCATCCCATAGACAGCTCTCTGGTCTTCATGCTGGTTTATCCTTTTTTTAAAACAACAAATGCAGTCTTCACAGGCGAAACCCAAGAGTAGACATTAAGAGCTATTAATTGTTTAAACAATCACTCTAACGGGGCACACCTGGGCAACAAGAAAGGGTTGTCAGGTTGATCAGAAGGTGATGAGTTTCCACCAAAGGTAGCGCTTTGTGCCAAGGCAAAAAAAATTTGGTTTCATCAAACTAGAGAACCTTCTTCTGCATGTATTCTACCATTTAAAACATATATTTGCAATCGAGTCCAATTAAAGTTCCAGGTTGTAACACTATAAATAGTGGAAAGGTTCAAGGAGGGTTAATACATACGCAATCCGCAAGTGATTAAGTGAGTGAATGATTAAGGCACGTAAGATGAGTGTACAGATTAAACACAACTCAGCAGGACTTCACATTTCGAACTGGAGCTTCGTTCACCATTATCGGGTTTATTTACCGCTTCCTCCGTCTCAGGCCGGCTTCTCGGCTTTGTAGGCGTTGATGAAAGCCATGCCATGAGTGCGGAAATGTGTGTTAAGGTCAGCTGCTTTGCTGAAGTGACGTCCACACACTTTGCAGCTAAGCTTGCTGTCCCCTTCCTCCGCCAGAGTCGGTGACCCCGGAGACTCCGCCCCCTCCGCGGCGTCATGGCTCATGTTCTCGCGCTGCTCATCTCCATCTCCATCTCGTACTCGATGACTGATGAAGCGATGGCGGGCAAGGGAGGAGCCCGATGCAAAGCACGCCCCACACTGCTGACACTGCACACCCTTACCCCCTTCGCCACGGTGACTCTGGATATGGCGTAGAAACTCCTCCTTGTCTTCGCAAACGAAGCCGCATGGCATGCAACGGAAAGCCTCGGTGTCCTGCTCCTGAGCAGATCCTCCCCTGCTGTAATGATCCGTGTTGTTGTTTTCTTCTGCAGTCGCAGCGGCGAGGGCTCCATCCTGTTCAGAGGAGCTATCAGCAGCGTCAGCGAAGCGTGAACTCACCTGGAATCAGTGCACAGACCCACACAGAGGACAGGTTTTACAGTCCATGTGAAAGCACATGATGCTTTTTTCTCAACTATGTACATCTATGTTCACAGAAAAGTGACTCTTAAAAACGGTTATATTTCCTATGAAACTGAATCAGTGAGGAACAAATTACTATAAACCGTCAATACACTGAGAGAAGGGCGGTCACTGCTGATTATCTTGATTAGTTGACGAATTCCTTTGATTCATAAACAAGACGACGAGATCATAAAGCACCATAAAACCTACATGTACAGACAATTATTAACATTTTCCCCTAGCTAAATGCTACAGAAGTGCTTTATAAATTAACGTCATGTTAACCTAACATTCTGACTTTTTTTTTTTTTTTAATGGAAAATAAATCCAACAACCGTTTGTTTTTTGTTTTTTTCAATAATGCATGACTTTCCTGAACAAAAAAAAATCTTTTACTGTAACGTAGACAAGGAAGAGAAATTCCTAATCTCAATTTAATATAAATCTGTTGCATAATTTGACTGATTTATTATAACCAGGTCAATTTCCTTAAAGCATGCACTGATGAAAAGGTTTTTTTAAAGTGAAAGTACCTTTAATAAAAAGATCTCACCAAAATATTTACTGTACTAAGAGTAAGAAAGTATCTATTTTAAAAACTGCTAAAGCAGGTGTCATTGTGCACAGGAAGCATCACTTCACACTGACTGAAGGCGAATAAATGCATTTGATTTAAGCTCATGAAGGTTGTGTGACATCTGTTTGCTGTGACAGGAATACAGCGTGTAGCGTTACCATAGAGCTGGGTGCCACATTCATACTTTAGGCAGTTACATGTAAGTTAATCCTGGTTAATTGAATATAATTATATATTTGTACAGACAGTGCTTAAATGATCATTTAATCAAAAAACAATTATGTTTCCGTTTTGATTTCTTCACTCTCTGGCATCCTTCCTCTACACGCTTGAATGCAGGAGTATTTATAAACGCACAGCAACGTTAACATTTCTTTTTAGTAATTCGCTGCGGCGTTTCTCGCTTGGGCCTAGCCTGGCGCAGTGCTTTTTCTCATCAGGTTCAATGCCGTTCCTTTGCATTTTGTTGCGCATTATCGCCACCTCCTGGAGCGCCGATTTTCATCGAAGCTCTTTTATAATCAAGTAGTCGATTACAATCGCGTATTCGTGACAGCCCTAGCTGAGTGTACTTCTCTGTACTCCGTAACAACAAAGCAGTAAAACTAAATGAATTCATGAGTTCGACTTCTAAACTGTTGGTAATGTTATGATGGGGTTATTATTGTTAGGCTCTTCTAAAGAACTGATCATCTCTGATAATCCGGTGTGTGTCTTTTCGTTTCTCCACTTGTTTTTGGTTTATTTGCGAACGTACTGGTGCGATAAGCCTCCGAGCGTTTTATTTTCATGCTGGCTTTTTGGCGCATTTCCACAGCATGGCTCTGAACTCTACGAGTCTTATGCTCACAGTGGCTGGGTTTACACGTACACTTTTTAGCCGTTCTGATGTTTAGTCAATCATTCCTATTGAAGATTTCAGGTCAGCTGCTTACATGGGACGTGATCGAATACGGTCACCTGTGTGACATGCGCGTTTTGAGAAATGCACATCAAGACGGAGGGCGTCTGCGGGAGGAACCCGGCCAGGAAGTAATCGGATTAAATCGTCTCCTTTTGATCGGTTTATGAAAAGGTTTGCACCTGATTGAAATTTCAGTCGGTTTTATCCTGATTGAAGGTGTTAATATGAAGCATGTTTATGCAGCGGGGACGTTTAAAGCGATTATAGCTGGAACATTAGGTTCCATGAAAACCCAGCCAATGTAATCAATTTTAAATGAATAGACTATTTTGTTACATCTAGTAGCCAAAGATTTATCATGTGCAAACATATCACATATTTGCATGCAGAACTCTCAAGAGCACAAACAACTTGACTGTGTGTGTGCGCGTGTGTGTGTGTGTGGGTGTGCGCCTGTGCATGTGTGCATGCATGCATAAACTCTAACCTGTCTTTGACTGTTTCCTGCTCTTTGTCCTCCATGATGAATTTGCATATGTTTTTCTAGGACCTGCTTACTGCTAAAACTCTTTTTGCTCCCAGTGCACAACCTAAGGCCACAAGCACACACAGTACAGCTCAGAGATCTTAAACCACACTTCACCAAGTAAATAAATTGATCAGGTACTGAATGATCACAATGAATTTGAACTCCATGGCTGGTTCTACAGAGCTGCTTTAGCCTGATTATACACGGAGCGAGTCGTGGCATCTTGTACTCACTGGCAGGAGAAAGACCTCTTCATGCCTTTGTGTTTGACCCGGAAGTGGCGCCTCAAACTCGAGGAGGAAGAGAAGGAGCCTTCACACAGGTTGCAAGGGAACCGCTTCAGCTCCTGGAGATCATGACATTCAACACACGACAATTATTTAGGCAAACTTGTCCTGACAAGTATATGCATTCTCTTTTAAGATGCATGACTTCACACACTGATTCGCCTGAACCTGTCTGAATTTCAAAGAGGCCAATGACCTTTCTGTGCTGTTTGGCCATGTGGGTGATGTAGCTCTCTTTGTCTGTGTAGCTCATCTGACACTCTGAGCAGCTCCAGCTCTGAAAGTTGGGAGAAGCCGAGCTCTCTTTCTCTCCTGGGTATCCCCGTCCATCCTCATCTTCCTCTTTTCTCCACTCCTCCCCATCTGAGCTCTCCATCTTCACCCGGCCCTTCGGAGTCAGATAAGCTGCAGACTTCCTGTGTGAAGCCTGAACACAAGTTCACTCAGGTCATATTTATTATTTAACAGCACATTACTTTTGCACACAATATGCTTCAATACCGCATTCGTATGGTATTAGATCATTAGCAAAGATGTCTCAATAGTTTATAGTTTAAAATATGGTTTAAGATTAGGTTTGAGAATATAAATTAAAATCACATTTTTATGACCTACTTGTCATTAATGTTAAAATAAGAATAGCATATTCTTAATGTTTTCAATCCTGGGGTCTCATTTATCAAAGCATGTGAAGAACAAGTTCTAATTTTACATAAAGAAATGCTCCAAAATCACCATAAATGGTAAACAACATATGGTAAAGTTTTTAAAAAAAGGCTACAGACATTTGGAAAACATCGTTATTGTTGTCTCTTGCTGTAAAGTATTGCAGCATGTGCTATATGAATTATTCAGTCATAGCTGGTTGTGAGATGCCAGACATCTCTCGCTCCACTTTCTGACTGAAATGTGCCCGTGGCTAAAAAGCCCTAGCACAGAAAGGACCTGACTGAGCAGAGGGATGCTATTACTGCCTTTTGTTGCCCTCTCCGAAAGTGGGGCGAGTTGCTGGCGAAGATCAACTCACATTGCACTCAGCAAGATCGATTGATGAGCCTCTCATCGCTCTCAGCAAAGAGGTTCCCGTGCTCCTTACGAACACACAAGCTGCAAGAGCCAAATCTTCAAATAAAGCTTAATCTGAATCCATCCTTAGATGTGTCTTTCCTATGATTTTACTTTACATTTCATCTGTGTCACCTGTCTGCACTTTGTTGTGAGCACCACAGTCGCCAAATGACTGTCAATTACGCTGGCATTAATAAGTTGGACGGGAGCGTAGCATAATACATTTACACGTGATCACAAGTAGTTCTACATATACACTACCAGTCAAAAGTTTGGACACGCCTACTAATTCAATGTTTTTCTTTATTTGTATGACTTTAAAAGAGACTGGATAATGATGGACTGTTGTTTCTCTGTACTTAGTTGAGCGGTTGTTGACATAAAAGGTTATTAGTGGAATTTCTTTCCTTCTTA